>VWYH01001580.1:0-142724 GCA_013399365.1 Pampusana beccarii | reverse complement strand
TTTCGGGAAGTGGGGAAAAAAGCAAAAGACAAACTAGACTGCCTAAAGGAGAAAAAAACCCCAAAATATGGAAAGAGATAAAATAGAAAGCAAAGGATTGAATAAAAGATGAATCAAGGAAGTATTTATCAATCTATGGATTGAAAGATTTCAGTGGGTTGTCCAAAGAACTAATAGAAAAAGACAGCTCACGGTCTTTTTACTCATTCAAGCAAAATCCACAAGGTTGAGCAAACATCACCAATATTCAAAATGTAGTCTAGAATTTAGTTTGTATTTGAAATAAGACTGCCTGCAGGCTTTTCTGCCCTAAGAAATATGAGAAGCCTTAAATTAGAGCACCATAGTGTTTTAGATCTTATATTAATATAAGAATTTGAGAGGCTAATTAAAAAAAAAAAAAAAATTTCTTCAAAAAGTTAAACCTTGAAGCCTGCCACAATGACAAAGACATGCAGCAGAGATGTTTCCTGACATTCAGTAAACACTGCTGAGTCTCAGCTGTAGCTTCCTTTCTTCAAGTTAATTCTGGTTCATGAGCACAAGAAAACACACAGAAAATCGACATATAAAGCCTGGTAAGAAGGTGAACGTTTACACATGTGTTGACCAAGAATAAGAAATCTAAGTAGCTTTGCCTTTTAGTCTTTTCTGTTTTCTCTTTTTTTTCTTTTTGTTTCATTCTTGCAGGGAGTTAAACTTGGAGGAGATGATGCAACTCTAAGAGTGTATTTGGACCATAAAATCTTGCATCTGTAGGTGCTCTGAGATCAAGCCATATGAGTGAAAATCCTCTCTCACAGGCTCTAGTTTCACAGACACTTTAGCAGCTGGAATAAGCCAGCAATGCTAATTACAGAAGTCTCACCACTGTCCTGCACAGCTTCTTAGTGTAACAGAAGGGCTGGCCTCAGCCTGGCTTCAAAGTAGCTCAGATGGCCTCACCATCACTGCCCAGAGAAAGAAAATGCAGTACAGGTTCCCTGGGTCACTATGACATGTGATTTCCCACAGAGACATTCATATATTTTCATGTGCCAATACAAGGAAATCACCTCTAGAAGAAACTCAACCAGTATAAAGAAAAATATACGAGCAAAGAGGGTGGACTGAAGTCGATGTGCTCACTTCCTTGTATTCTCCAGCTCATGGCAGCTCAGGACACTGTCCACCACACCACATTAATAGCAGCTGCATTGGTAGCAAACAAACAACAGGTTCCTTATCTGAACTGCTTCATTTATGTGTCCAGCTGCAGTCTGTCCCACCCCATGAGCTACCACAGACAATCCTACCAACTTGCTTATCCTTCCCACAGGCTCTTCAACGAGGAGCAAATCCCCCATCATTCGAGTTAGTGCCTCACCACAAGTGCGCTCTTTTATCAAGAAGTTCTGGTCATTTAGTCTTTTTTCAGTCCAGGTGCTTCAGGGCAGATCTACCACAGGCACTACACCTACTGCGAGAATAACCACAGAGGTGCAACCAAACATTTCACCTTTTATTTTAGAAGCAAAACATTTGCAGTTAAACTAAGGATAAACTGTACGCAAATGAAGCTAGCCTGAACTTTCACCCATTAATTCTATTCCAATCTTTCAAAGAGACAGGGATGCGTTAGTAATGGGTAGTTTTTGCACATAGTTAAAGTGGAACACAGACCTGCATATTTTGTCTCTCCTTCTAACCCATCAGCCTCCTTCTACCGCTGCAGGACTGCTAAAGTGCACCAAAACTTCACCTACAGCTCCATCCTCTGTCCTCTCATCCTCCCCATGGTGAGAAAGGGGCAAGAATAGGCTGATGTTAGTGTCAGAGGACTCTTTTTCTTAGCTTTTATGCTTTTACTGAAATCATACAAAACCAGCTGACTGTAGAGCTCAGCCTCTGATCCAGAACACATACGTGAATTTACTCATCATACAGCAAATCCGAAACAGAGATCAAGAAACAGATCTTGATATTTGCTATAATGGCCATACCTTAAGGTGCAGTTTTGGCTTTACTAGCTCCTCTTAATTTTACTTTTCTGATGAAAATAATAATTAAAAATAACTCTGCACATCAACATACAGTAGTGTAATGGAAGGCTAGTTTCTTCTGCAACTATTATGAGAGGCTGAGGGATATATCCAGCTCATGTTTAAGTATAGGAAAGTCTTTACATGTAAGTAGTTTTTAGGATCACACAAGATTATATCATTACATATCAGTAAATTAACTTCATAATACTACAATAAAGTAACCTGTTTTATTTCTACCATATTTTACTCTACCACAGAGCTCATGAAACACAAGGCACCTTGTATTTAGTAGTGGTGACTAGAAAACTCCTTTTTTTCTGCTAGAAACAAGCAAAGAATTTGCATTTGAACGAAACCTAACACAACAGAAGCCTGACTGAAACTCCTGTCTGCTACTACGAGAAACATTTCAGTAACCACAACCATTTGCTAGAAAAGCATTGGAAATCCTGAACATTTATGCAGACTACATACAGTAGCAAGGAAACGCACACCTCACGTATCAGAATTTTTACAAGGGAACAATGAATTCTCATGGCACATTCAAAAATTGTCATCTTCAACAGCAGACTATTTTTACCAGCCTCTGCACAAAACATTAACAGGTACAAACAATACTTCCTCCCCTGATCTTAAACTTATCCCTGACATCATCATCACCTTGAACAACTGCACTTTGTGCTGCCTTACCTGTATTTTTCCCATAGCAATCCTGTAAAACCACCTCAAGACAGGGACGAGAACACATCTTCAAACCAAACCCCTCCCGGAACTGAGGTCCTGACCATAGGCCTTGCTCAGGGCCTTACAGCCCTCGTTAGCCCCAGCTGGGCCAAAGCCACTACCAGCAGCTGGACCTCCTCATGGTCTGGCCAGCTCCACTCTGCTGCTTAACAGCCTGCACCTGCAACAGGAGCAAAGTTTCATGCCCTCCCAAGGTGCCTCCTCAGACCTGCTTGGAGGCAAAAAGCCCCCGAACCCAAGTGCAGTGGGAGGTGGGTAAAACCACCACCAGAACCTCCTAAACATGAGCGAAAAGGTTGAGAAATAAGTCGCTTCCCTGTGGAGAATTGCTACCAGTAGTAAAAAATCCTATGAGAACTTCAGCTGTCCCTAAGCAGGGAAAATAGCCTTACATATGTAAATGTTGAAAGAGTGAATAATTAAGTCACTGCATACAAAACAAGAAATACAAATTTCCTTAGCTCATAGGGTGTTGGGTGGTGGTGGGGCGGCAGGGTGGAGAGCACAATGTGTTTACGTGATGTGGTATGCAGCGTTATTGGAGAGAAAACGAAATGCTCAGTGAGGGAAAAGGAAAGGCAGCCTCTTTTTTTTTTTTTTTTTCCTCTGAAAGCTCTTCACAACTCAGCTCCCCTCTGCTGTTGAGATCTTCCTCTCATAAAAGATCAGCCCTGCTCTTTACTCTGCCAACATTTCATTCCCTTGCCAATACTTTAACTCCTTCCCAGACTACCTTTTACAGGAAGAATCAAGTCTTGCTTTGTAAGCACCATCTTCAACATCTCCCTCAGTTCTGTGTAATGCACGTCAAGTGCTGCCGTGTGCTGTCAGCTATGACCTCAGCTATTGGTTTTGAGTCTATGTTTGTCAATACAGCCCTTCTATTCATTCTTCTGCTTTTCTTATCCACCTGCTCACCCTTCTTTTTAGATTAGAAATAGACTTCCAGGCAAGAATGACCATGTTTCCTGAAAATTTAGATCCCCAGGGTGGATAATGCTGTGGACATTTCACAGACAGCATGGAGGCATCTGGAGCTGTCTTAAGTAAGGACTGCTAGATTTCCATTCATACAAGCAGCAGTTCCTTTTCTGTCTTTGCAGTTAGCACACTACTGAAGAAATAGAAAGATGTGGTATCTGAACATACCTACTGCACTGTCAGACACTGGAAGGTGCTAATACAGATGGCTGAGTAGAAACTCTGAATCACTGCAAAGCAGCCAAAGTGATGCTCACTTTGCCACTCCTAATTATCATTGCATAACACACAAAAGAAAGAGATGACAATACATGTTGCTGAAAACATATCACCATAGCAGATGTCAGCCCTTCTTTCCCATTGTACTTATGCCTATTGTACATGCAACAATGAAATCATCTGTCACTTCAGCTATTCTCAGGAAAGAGAGTTGTATATATTCACACTGACATGTCAAGCAACAAGTAAATTTGATGGATATTAGCAATATTAAAGCTTACAATAAGAGGAAAAATCATGTGCTTCTAGGTCCTTGTAAAAGAAATTCCTTCTTTTTATAGCTTTCAAATTTCAATGGGCCAAAGAAAAGCACAGGAAAGGGGAAAAAAAATAAAATGACATGACCAGCAGCACATCAGAGAAGAAACATGATTAAATCCTGGCTAGATGCCTCCAAGTACAGCTAACATTGTTAAGGGCCTCATTTACTCCGACAACCAAGCTCACACACCACTCTTTTACTCTTCCCAGTGCAGGGATATCACCAGTGCTCCCAGTCCTGGCCTTGCCCAGCTGTGCTGGTGACCTGCACCTATGAAGCACACGGTACCCATTCCCACCCTGCCCCAGGCTCCCTCTGCCTCGCCGTGGGAGAGGACGGGTCATACGCTCCATGGGGCAAGGCAGGGCAGGGCGAAAACCAGGACACTCAAACCGTGCAGAGGTCAGAGGAAGCAGCTGCTGGGCCCCCACCAGCAGCACGAACTGACAGAGGGAATAGCACGCACGACCCAGCGCCATCAGCAAAACAGCCACCAGTCATCTAAAATCGATAGGAGCCCAAATGCCAGGGCTTTTCTCATCCTCTCCTAAGTCGTGGTAAGAGATTAGTATTTTCCTCATCTCACAGGCTCAAAGGGAAAGGAGAGGGAGCAGAGTGCTGACCTTATTCCAGAAGCTGTGGGCAAAGGGGATCAAAGGGTCCCTCCTCTAACAAGCTCGGTCACTTCTGTGAGGGTTCTGGAGTATTTACAGCACAAACGTTTTAGGACTCGAGGCAACTGTATTTGAGACTTCCTGGTCTCAAAGTCGTATGTTTCAGGAATCACCTGCTAAACCCCTAGCTTAATCTGGTCTTTTCTTCATTTATGTGACATATAGTACTATCACAGAAGAAAATCCCCACAATGTGTTTTTTCATTGGTAGTTGCAGTATCAATATGGATTTCTTAATTTAGGGGTAAGTCTGCAAGGCCAATTCATCTGTCTCTTTCCACTGTGAATCTCAAGCACGTTTCCCATCTCCAAAGAACAGCAGAGGACTGATCAGTAGTCACAGCAGCTACCGACAAAACCACAAGTATTTGGAGTAATTTTCCCCCCCCTGTTTGCATAGATCTACTTTGAAAAAGATTTCAAAGAGTCGATTAGTGTTTGGCCGTTGGGCATCTGTGACAGAAAATGACTAAGTGAATCAGTAGTTCCTTTCATTTATAATCACTCATTGTGGGTATTGGGTAGCAGTTGCACAAAAGTGTATGGCTACTTTTATTGTACATGGAAACGAGCTTTCAAAGCAAACTGAGGGACAAATGTTGCTGCTCAGAACACCCATTAGCCTCCTGATCAAATCTCTCTTTGATATCCAAAGTGGTGTGTTCCAAGAGCACATGCTATTGCCTGCAATACCGTGAAAACTGGCTGGCTCACATGCAGGATTGTAATTTTGGTAAATCTGTTTCCTTTAACACACTTTTTGCAGCGAGGTGAGAAAGGGGTTGTGGGGAAGAGAAGGGGTGTGAGATAGCAAAACAAGGCAGAATGCCAGCGTTTTCCTTCAGTCAGAGTTCATACCTATTAAAACATTTTGCCAAATCAAAGAGATGAATTACTGCACTGTTTCTGGAGTCTGATGCAACTCTTTTTTTCTCACTCTGAGCCTGCAGTCAGCTGGTATCATTTTGCAGGCTAGGAAAGCTCTGATTTGCAGTCTGGGGGATATGAACTCAGCAGCTGGATCACAAGTTTTGGAACTTTCAAAGCACATGGGGCGTCTGTTCTTTCAGGATGTGTTTTGGCAGATGGCAGTAGCCAAGGAAATTCATCCAGACTTCCACCTCCATTAAATGTTGGCTGGTGGGTAACTAGTGCTCTGTGTTTATATATAGTTGGTAGTATCATCATTGTTCTGTGCTCCTGTAACGAAACAATTTCTTCTCTGCTCCTGCTGTGAATGACAGTGCATGAATTGTATTATCTCAGCCAAAGTCACAGCAGGCACTGGGTCAACGGGTAAAACTGTCCAATGCAAGAAGAAATCTCACCCAACAGCTCAATCTCCAGCTATTGACATGAACTGGAGGAAAAAAAAAATGGAAAGATGGAGGAAAAGACAAAATTAGATTGAAGGGAAAGGAAATTAATCATACCAGTGGGAAAATACCCAGAAATGGACTAAAACCAAAGCAAGACACACAAAACAGTCAGAGTGAATGCTTCTGATAGGTAACTTTCAAATTTCCACATAACTGAGGAGAATGGGCTCTTTGAAGTCCTGTTTTTCACATCTTGCATGCCTCCACTCCAGTGAATTTGAGTACTCTGTTTCCTCCTGAGACCTGAGGATGCTCTGCACCTCACAGCCCAGGCTCTCTGCTCACTTGCTTTAAACAGCTGGACCCAACCTCCTGTCATTGTACTAGCCAAGGCCGCAGATGAGCTGTGAGCTGATGGCTTGGAAGGGGCTGGTGAGTACTGACCGCAGTCCACGGAAAGCACAGAAACAAAGATAAGTTTCAGCAAAGCAACTGCTAGCTCATCAGCTCTTTTGGTGAAATACTAAGCATACTCAGTTCTTTGAGGTTCAAACTGATGATCTACAATATCTGCTTGTAGGCTCTGGGGTCTACATTTTGGGAAAAAAAATGTGGCAATGGCAGGATGTGTGGTTCCAGCTAAAGGGCCTTGGGTAGGTTATACAGAAGGATGTTTTTTATGAGTGTAAGGAGTGGTAGCGCAGGCCAGTGAGAATGATATCTCAGGTCGGAAAACCTCCCTCATATATATGATGTGTGAATGTTGGGCCTTGGGGTGTGAATGAGGGGGTCGGAACGCCGCCCACAAGAGATGCGTGGGAAGGCGTCTGAAAACAGACACAACATGAGTGCAGTGTGTTTGGGGTAACAATTATTGAAAAAACATCCTGTCTAACCTCTTAGTCCAGGTCCATATCTGTAAACCTATAAATTGAGAACTGCTAATACAAGTCAGCTCAGCTCTGCTCAGCTCTGCCTGGCTCTGCTCTCGCTGCTAACAAGAACTCTGTGTGTGTGCACGTTTCTGTCTGCATCTGTATGCGTCGTTCCTCATCGCCGCAAAAAATCCATGAACATCTGCTTGTAAAAAACCAAACCAAACCAAAACACACAAAAAACCCCAAACAAACAAACAAAAAACAACAATCACCACAAAAACCTTCTACTACATTGCTACATTTTTGTCAGCCCCATAATATATTACTTTCCACAGCCACCAAACAGGAGAGCGGGCGCTGACCTGCACCATTTCTGCAAGCCCATAGGATCTCTGTGGGAGACTGATAAGTGCATCGGGAACGTGTGCCCGTGATCAAACAGTCCCTGGCTTAACTCTGGATTCTGGTCCCAGCGTGAAGGCTACAGTGGGTATGCTAGTAATTCATAGCCTGTTGGATGTTGTTCATGTTCGAGTGGGAGGAGTGGCTGTTGTTCAGCCCTGGAGGTAATGTAGGCTGCTTGCTTGAGGACAGGATATTTTTTGATTGGAATCACTGGCAATTCCCACTTTCCTTGGGTGGGCCATTTTAACTTCTGTATTTAGTCTAATTCCCTATTGAATATTACCCCTGAAAACTGTATTTTGTTTTGTTTTTAATGCACTTTCAAGAACTTAATGTCTCATTTGAACCACTACATTTGAACTGCCACCTTTTCAGCAACCGCATCCTCTAATTCATCATGCCAGCACTGGACTAGCACAGATTCCAAGACAGGGCAACACCCCACTGATTCACCAATTCACTAGTGTTGTATCCTGCAGCACAGGATTGTCCTTTAGTTATTTCTCACCTTTGCAATGGTGTCCCTGAGCCTGTGCAGTTAAGGAGGGATAAGGTGACCTGAGATGAACTGCCCAGCCCCACTAACCCAAAGAACAACCTTTCCTCTTTCTCCCACCTTGCAATTCCTAGTTCTACAACCACACCACTTGCCTTCAGTGGTCCAGCATGCACCAGACCCTTTTATGGACTAATTCAGCTTTCTAAAATGGCAGAAGAAAATATAAAAAAAAAAAAGTGAGTAGTTTCCTGTCAGAGAGGTCAGGCAATTACCAGAGCCAGCACAAAGCCTGTAGCCAAACAGGAAAGTCCAAGAGGCAGGAAGGGCGACTGCCCTCCTTGTGCTGTGGAGTGGGCTTAGCAGGCTCTACACACTGTCAGTAGGAGAGTGGGTGTTGATCTACACTGTTTCCCATAAAAGCGTTTCAGGGAACTGGTAAGCACAGAGGAGGAATGGAGCACAGCACACAGCACACTTGACTCTCAGCTCGCAGCTCCCAGGAGGTTGGGTTCACATGGCTGGAGAGCAGGATCACTCCTTTCAGCCACCACGAGCTGTCAGGCTGGCTTAGCTACCACAGCACACGACACCTATGAAGGCCTCTTGGGCTAAAAAAAGTCCTAAACAAACCAAACCAAACAAAAATAAAAAAGATTTTGCGAAGCACCCCTTTTGTCAGCTTGGTCTACCAGTAACATTATGCTAGTTTTCTATTCTGAAAAGTCAAGCAAACATAGAGCAGAAGTCTAAATGTTGATTCAGTAAAATACACTCTGAATACATAAAACATTTGCTGTAGCATAATTTTCTATCTACTAGTTGGAAGTATGAAGTTATTAAACAGATTGCATATTTGTTTTGTTGCATTATTTTGCCCTATTGCCTTTGATGTGTGAAAAAAGTTGGTTTTCTATTGCTGAAAGAACAGGAAGGACAACACTGAAAAAAATCACTGTGCCCATTTGGTGCAGTATCCCGATAGCAGTGGGCTAATAGTGTAGACTGGCATTGTAATTCTTTACCTTGTGATTTCCCTACCTTTTGTGGATGTTTCCATCATGAAAAAACATGCATATTTTCATTGTATGAGAACATATCGAACACCAATAATGGAGGCTTGTTCCATTTTATATTAGAACAATCCAGCTCTTTGCTTTTTTGGGGGAAAGCCCTAGCACAATATCTAGATTTTTAACACCAAGGCCATAAAGCTTGGATTTACTGCAGCATTTCAAAAACATTGTATTACTGGTTTTAAAAATTATGCCCTTCCCTTGAAAGAGCTAAATGCAAGAGCATTATGAACATGCTTTTGGGAATGAGATGGTGGCCAAGCAGTAATCCTGATGGAAGAGACCATGTCATTCCACGGGCACAACCTTTGGGTTTTTATTTAGATGTGCATCCAGCACAGGGCAACACTATGATTTGAAATTGTGTATAAACACCCTGGATTAGCTTTAAGCCAGCTTGCTTTTTACTCCTAGCAAGGCAATCAGCAGCCATGTTGAGCTCTCCCCTCCTCAGGTGCCAAATAAATATTTGACCATGAGGCCGCACTGCTGAGGTAATGGTACCCACGCTAGCTATTTTAAAAGCAGCTTGGGCATACCTTGGGGCATGTCCTTGAAGCACAGACATCCACTTTGAATTCTTCATGTTCAATCCTATGTTTAGCTTCTATCCAAGATTCACGTTTCCTCCCTCAATCACCTTTCAGCAATCTTCTCACCGTTCTCTTTGATCACTGGACATCTCCCCCATTCCAAGGGCAGTTTTCATTTTGGACTGCTGCTGCATTTTCTGTCTTTCCCATTCTCACCTACTTGCTCCTCAGTCCTCCTGCTGCCACTAAAATAACCGTCCTGTCCTTCCACTCAGTTCTTTGAATTCCTTCGACGACTTCCCGTTTCATGCCAGAGCAAGCTCAAATCGCATGTCCTCTCCCCCTTGGCACGGCACAGCCGCCGCCTGCGGAGGCCTGATAGCGTGTTAACGAGGGGCTCACGCACAACAACCTCTCTGGGTTACATATTTCCACCAGGAGCTCCCAAGGGTGGGTGTTTTCCCAGCTGTCAGGCAGGAGGTGGCCTCTGCGGTTTCCCCACAATCAGCAGTGCATCTCAAGGTCTCGCATTCTTCCACTTCCAGATTCTTGCACTGAGGAAAGCATGTTTATTGCTAAGTACAATTTCGCCTTAGTAATGTATGGTTTCCAGCAGAATTCCTGGAATCTGCTGTTTACAAGCAGGGTCAGAGGTTATAGAAATACTTTCTATTTCATATGAGTAATATAGCAGGAGTTTTTTGCCCATGCATAGTGTCTAAACTATATGACAACTGTGTTTTTATTGGTGTTGGTAACCTCCCTGGCTCTGAAATCAACTTGTACAGCTGTGTGGGTGGTTCAAAATATTGCTAGACAGCTCAGTAAATTAAAATTAATACTCTCCACTCCTCTTCATCACCCAGACTCTTCTCCCAGCACAGGCAGGAATATTAACAAGAACAAAAACATCAGTAAAGCTCTCATATTTGAAGCCTTTCAGCTGGAGACCCTCTCAGAGTGGGTCAACCAAGTACATGGTGGGTGTCTTATTACCCACTGCAAAATACTCCTGTGGCGTGCTACTTTTTACCCCCGAGCAAGCAAATGAGAAAAAGGATAACAGGACTGAGATGGGCATCTTGGCAGTTTACCACTTGGTATGGGTCTTTCAGAAGGCTAATGGCTGATAGCACACAGGCTTTCAGCAGGGATGGACTGAAAGGATGTTGTATGTAAGTCGATTCCTTCTGGAGGAAGAAGACTGATGGTTTAATGCTGCTTTTGCAGCCTTTCAACTTGTCAGAATAATGGTGTTCTGCACTGTTTCCCATTTCTTCTCCCACTGAAGTCAGTATGTGTCCAGTCGCTGCCTGACCAAGCCAGCAGTGGTGATGTGCAGTGGGAGGTAAGGTCACAGTAATCTCACATCCACAGTGCAAGATGACTACGCAATTAACAATACGAGGGACTCTTTGTAACGTGGACTTTGGGTCAGGACCTTATGGCCCACATTTGGTAGACTGAACACACTGACGATTTCAGCAGGCTGTTTCTATGACCAGAGATGCTTTAAATGGGATCACACACCACAGACTGTGTTTCAGAGTACCCACAAGGTTGTGTGGCGATGGCTGCTTAAAAAGTTGGCCCTGAATTTGGGAATGGAAAAGTGGAAACAAATCTGCTCTAGAACACTAGCGAGATTCCTGCACTCCAGGAGAACTGATCTTGGGGTTACCCAGGGCCTCAGGTAGGAGGTGGTGTTTGAGGGATTTCACACAACCCTGTACTTCAGTAGAGCAGCATCATAAACCCTGAACAGGCCTCAAAACAGCAGAATTCAGGATCTGGGAAGTTCAGCTCCTGACCTTAATGGAAGGATAATAAGAGTGCAGTTGCAATACACTAGAATGTAAGTGGTTAGCATATCATTTAATCAAAGAAACAATGTCTCCGCATTATCCCAACAAGTAAAGTTTAAAGGTCTTAAGTTTGCTTCCAAACTGGACAGTGATCCCCACCCTAACATAAACATTTACCTAAGCGAGATTTGCATAATCTCTTTGGCGCTCCATATGCTCACCTTAATCAACCACACCATTATTTAGAAAAATGTGCCTCCCTGTGCCTGATATCTTTGCCTACTTTTCACTGCTCATTAACCAGAAATCAACAGAAAGTGTTCTTTTTTTGATGTACCAAAGACTGAGTAAACAGCTTTCCTAGAACACAGAGGTTCTCAAACTTTGCCTGGGTGTGACCATGTTTCAATAAAAATCTTACACCACTGTAAAACCAAAGAACCACATCCCTTATGCATCAACTGCTGTATCCAATTGCACACAACTTTTGACTGCCTTTTGGCTTCGCAACTGGAAAGAGGAATGAAGAGGACTCCAGTCCCTTTCATGGGAGACCACCAGCAGGTATTTAGTTAAGCATGGTTTGGGGATACTTTGTGCTCAGAAATGCCAGTACAGTGAGAGCACTGACTGGCTTCACCCATGCTCTTTTCCTAGCACTTCTGCTGATTTTATGCTAACACATTAACATGCAAATCATCATCATAGCACCTAGTTTCAGTTTGCTGATTTGTGATAGGGCCACAATAGTATCTCTCCCTCTGTACAATTTCCAAGTCTCAAGCTCCATGCCACTTGTGTCAGTGAAAACAGAAGGTTGCTTAGGCAACCGTACTCATTTTTCTTCTACGTGAATGCACAAGTAACAAGTGCATTTCTGACATTTAGACACACTTCTTTGTGTTGATATTCAAGTCTCTCCCTCTTTGTAATTGTCACCATCTGATAAGACATATTTGAACAGAGATATATCTATTGCCACTCAAGAAATATCTGGCCTATTCCGAAAAGGTTGTCAAGAGTACAGCTACACAAGGTGACCAAACTAACCTAACAGCTCATGTATGCCAAAAGCAGGACTCTTGTTCTTTACTTTCCACTAGTGACACCAATCCTAGATGCATGGCACCTTTGGGTAACGTTTTGTCTCGATAGGTTTAGAGAAAATAGAATGTACATTGGAACACACAAGCATCAGCCTGGCACTGACTCTTGCTGTTACTAGCAGATTTAGTCTTATCTTCATGTTGCCTCCTGTAGTACATAAGGCACTAGTTCAAACTGGTAGTATTGGATGGTGATGACCAGTGCACGCAATGCTCAATTCAGTTCTTAATCCAGTGCCCAAAGCAGCAGTAGACTCCAGGTCACTGACTTTCTTCCTGTTTTCCAAGGATTAAACATTAGTGTACAAATGTGAAAGTTCTTTAATGCTTTTCCAAATTTCAGACAGTCTTGCATAATCGTTTCACAATATTTATAGTGGCAGCTTGTGTTCCACCTCAGGCTGCTGCTCTTATCTTCTGCTTCCACAGCAACGATGAGGTAAAAGGAAAGATGGAGTGGAAACTATTTTGGCACATATATACATTTTCCCAAAGTGCTAAGAAAACCTTTATCTTTCCCCTCCTTCATTGTAGCTAATGTGTCAAAAGGAGGGATATTCAAGAATAGAGCAAGAGCCTGTTTTGATAGAAGGGTAGCAGAGCACGTCCTATATCTTGGTTTTGGAAAAATACTTCTTGTGCGCAATGTTCTAATAAGCAAGGTAGGGAAAGACAGCCTAAACATAGCTATATATTGGGGGTACGAAAGCAGTGGGAAAACCATACTGAGAAGGCAACCATCAAAGGTTTACTGCTAAAATGGAAGCCTGCCCTGAAGCAGCATTTTGCACTGGTTAAATTCCTACTTTCATTATGTCCTGGGCAGAACCTATTTTCATGATGACTGGAGAATCTAATAGAGAGCATGCATATTAGATTTACAACTGACACTAATCTGGGAAGGCCTGTGAAATAATTAAGAACAAACTTAGATTAAGAAAAAAAAAGTAAAAATGTAGCAGAAAACAAAACAGAACACACTAGTCATTGTAATAATCCACATTGCATCCACATACTGAATATTATATGTCATTCTACTCCCCATCTTCAAAAGGGATACAGTAGAACCAGAAAAGATTTAGACAAAGTTGACACAGATGATGAAATACATTGTATCTTTATGAAGCCTTTTTACAGACAGGGGAAGACTTTTCAGTCTGAAAAATAACTCTCTGAGGATGTATCAGTGACCTATACAATTCTCAGTGGCATGGAAAAGGTGAATAGCAAATGATTATTTATCCTCTTTCAAAGAAACACCCAGGTAGCATAAAATGAAATTACGGTCCAGTCAGAATAAACAAAAGGAGAGAATTTTTCATACAGTGATTAGTTAAGCTGCGTAGCTCTTTCCCACAGAACGTGTTGCATGCCAGAACTTGACATTGTTCAAAAACTGATTAATGAAAGTTAATTTGGAGATATTAACTATAAATACAGACACGATCATCTACTTCGTAACATCATGGAGTCAAACTGCTGCAGGCAGAATACCATCTCATGCTTTCTCGTTCTCAGATTTTTTCCACAGGTATTTTGTATTTGTTATCCAGTCAAAGCTGACTTCTTGATTTCTGATCAGTGCACATTACTGCTTAAGCTACTGACCATTGCCAAGTGCGGGATACCCAACCTGAGTGATGCTTGGTTTGACCCAGTATGGCTGCTCATACCTTCTTTTGATTGTATGAATACCTTATTCTTGTTAATCAGATGAAAAGTCTCTCGTTGCTCAAAGAGGTCCACTCTGATCTAATGCATTCTCATTTTCTCCTCATGCTTGGGATAAGGCACGTTCATCCCACATGTTTTTAACTCAAATACTTTTTTGCTTAAACAGCATATATAGGTGAAGACCCAAATTGAATTTCCGTAGCTTCTGTTAGGATATGTCAACCTATTCAACGCTTCAGTTCACCACTGGATAATTATTCTGATTTTGATCAGTTTGTTCAGGTGCTTTACTCATGGACCTGACCAGACTACTAGGAGGCTAAAAACATTTTTGACTGTAAAGTGATCTAACATCCCTTGAGTGGAAGGCCACAGAAGCAGACAGATACATGCTGAGATTTTCTCTCTGTTCTTTTGGTACCACATTTACAGCACGGACAGTCGACCAGACTTGCAACTCACTCCTCTTCAAAAGACTGCCATCTTTCCAAATTTTGCAGTCCACCAGTAAGGATAAAAACTCTTCTTAATAGACATCAGCTACAGCATCACAAGAAAACACAACATGGATTGATGTATTTGGAGACCAGCAACGCTCATAGTTTGCAAGATGACAGTTAAGTTCTTTGTATGCTTTTAAGGTTGCAAAACACACACGGAAAATCAAGACGATACACAGCTGTTTAAGTGGCAAAATCTGTGTGACAAAGCTTATGCTAATGCTGTCAACACACAGGATTTGGAATAGGCTCATAGGCTCCAAACACATTCAGTGACTTTGAGAAGACTCAGCATGAAGGAAAAAAACGGAGTTTTATGCAAAAGCTGCAATTTGAAAGCATTCTTCAAATTATTATTATTTTTTTTAAGGTTAGTTAGTATATCTACTAGCTAGGTATGCTAACTGGAGATTGTTAACTGGAATTACTGCCAGAGTATGCTGACAAGTGATCTACTGAAACAGAAGAATTTTTTCCGTGAAAACGGAAAGTATTTAAGGTGCAAATTGAAACATGATGAAGTATTTAGATAATTCAGATAATGTCACATTGACAGATTAAGTTAAATAACTCAATAAGCTCTATGACCCTAATTAATTAAACTTATGCATACTATTAATCCCTCTAACCAATCCAGCTAAAGACTAAAGCAGTCTCACATGTTTGCACACAAAGTGCCCTGCTGAGGTAAGTTTTAACAATGGAGCTAAGCAGAATGCTGGGATCAGCCAGAACTCAGTGACCATTCTGTAACTGGTAATTAAAAGTCTGCAAACTCACCTGCTTGTTGTTTTTAAGGTAAATATTATATTGCCCGAGATAGTGTTCACTCACTGTTACCTGTGTATAGCGTGTCACAGAGGAGGCTCTTGTTAGCAAATCCTGCCTTTGCAAAACGTCCACTCCTAAAAGACAAGCTCACGGTATTTTGCACAACATGTAACAGGAAAAATATTCATCCTCCATCTTTGGTCCTTCCTCATTAGGAAATACTCAGGAAAACTTTGGGGAAAAACATAAGATTTAACATCATTGTATTTATTAGGTTCCGAAACAATACACATTCACATCCTTTTGAATACAGTACATTTGGCACAGTAATAATGTTTACGATGAAATAACACTAATGAATGGCAAGAGATTCAAATTACATCCATAAGAAAAAAAATTCTGTACAAATAAATCCTCACAATAAAAAAAAAAAAAACAACCTACCCCCCCAACTGAATACATTTTATATTTAGCCAGAACTACTCTGCACATAATTTAAAAAGAGGTAAGTTGTAAGCCTTTTTTGGAGAGAATTGTTTTTCACGCTATGGAGAAAAATGTGTTTGCATTTCTTAGTAAAGTCTACTTGGGAGGAAAAACAAGAAACAATGGATTCTTTATAATTATTATTATTATTAATAATCTTTTTGGCATTTTGCACTCATTTTACAAAGAGGGAACAGGAAAGATTTTTACAGAACAGGCAGAAATATAACAGAATGTCCATTTTTAAGAATTATCTTTAAAAAATGTTTAGGGTAACAGACAAACCTTCTGATGTAAGCCCAATGCAGAGGATCTAACTATTTATATTGAAGAAATATCTGCCCATGCAAAGGTTTTTATCTCCTTGATTTTGCTCTTAGCATCCTACCAAACACTGCAGGTGCTGAGGCCTCTTGAAATACAAACGTTTGCTAATTCTCTTTAGGTTAGAAATGGCAATACAGACTACCTAGCTGGCTAACAAAAGCTTTGTGGGATGCTTTTATTCCTTCAGAATAAATGCTCAGAGTTTTGTGTAAAGGCCTCTTGTTGTACAAACAGTAGTGCACTATCCGATAACTTGTCTTCCTAGCCATCTACTCACCTATGGAAAAGAACGCTTTAGCATTGTGATCAGTCTTGCCTGGATGTCAAAAGCTAACCGCGATGAGAAATAAAGAGAGCCAGTGGCGAGACGCAAATTGATGGGCAGTTCTACAATATATTTCTAGAAGAGAAAGAAATTTAAACATTGAGATGATGCAATCATTAAGATGTTTCTGTGCTGGTATTCAGCTCCAGAAGCTAGTTTTTTCCCAGTACAAAAGATTACTGAAGATAAATTAAATTAAACTAAAGGCTTGATCCATTATTACACCTGTAGGCCAGACAACACATTAATTGATATATCATAATATTTAATATTTTGAAATCATCATAAGAATATATATAATAATTACACCTGAGTTTTAAAAACAAAACAAAATGGAACTGAATGTTGTCATCAGTAACAGGCCATGAGCAGCCAGACGCAAAACTGACACAAACTAACTCATCTGCTTGAGACCGAGATTATCTCTTAAAGCCAATGATTCACACTTTGTCCACCACGATTTGTAACATTCCTTTCTCTTTCTGAGCTCTATCATGTCATAATAGAGTTGAAGAGAACTATACAAGAGATTTAGTATAGCTTAATATATGTCTACATCTTTTATAACAAAAAACCTCATCTCTCCGACAGTAACTTGAACCAATACACATACAAGAGTATTGCACATGGACATTATTATAATTATTCTTTCATAGACTAACATTTTAATAGTATGCCTGAACATGCAGCAGTTGATACCTCTATATTCAATGAATTCCACAGGCCTTGCAGCAAACACTATATACAAAATCTCACCTGTACAAAAGGCAAAAAAGCTTCTTTAGTGCCACTTTGCCAATCACAAGTATATATATTTTTGTGCAGCTGGAAATCCATGTGCAACAATTAAAATGGATTTCAATGACCGCTCACTCAGTCCAGTAAAATATATAATAAAATGACCTCAGCGATACATGTACACAAAAAAAAAGAAAAAAAAAAACAAACCACAGGGTACTCCTGGAAATGTAAGTAAATAACACTGTTAGCGTATCTACAGGAGGTAACTTCACATTAGCAATATTGTCCACATGAGTTACCATTTCAATTCATACACACAAAAAAATTCAATTTACAACTTTCAATAATGTCAGTTTGTGAATGTTTGATCTTCAGTTTTTTAACACACTTCCACATAATGCATGTGTAGCCTTATTTTGTGTCTTCTAAAAGCAGACTTCTTTTTAGATTTTAAGCATAAAACCCAACGAACACAGTAGTATTATGGTTTTGTAAAAGTGTGCAAAAGTAACACACTGCTGAGAAAATAAATATAAATAAGAAATTATTTATCAACTTAGCTACAATGGAAAAGGCAAACGTATAATGTTTATAATTAATTTTTAATGTAAAATTAACCATAAACATTTGCAAGCTTGCCATCACATTAATGGTTCATTTAAACAGATAGTAAATTTGGTAACACGGATAGTACACCCAATTGCCTGAAAAGCTGTAAAATGCCTATATATAGCTGTGTTAAAGTATTATAGGCTTTTTATTCTTTAGCCCTTTAGTAACTATCCATATAGTTTCTATTTCCTGCTTTAACTAAAATTTCAGTTACCTTTGTGACTCTTCTTATTCCCAAGAGTTTTCCATAAATGGCACAAGGAACTTCATCGAACGCCTGAATTGATGTGCTTCTTTTTCTGGACAGCTTTATTTTAAGTTTGTATCTCACCACAATAAATTCATAATTGAGGATTACACCTCCAAAAAAGGCAGACTTCTTTGCTTACCAAAGGGCAACATATTACTTATTCGTTCCACATCTGAGTAAAGATCTCACCATCACCACCACTGCAGAAGAAAGTTCTCACCTTCTTGGCTTAAATATATATGACGATTACAGAATGTGATCTGCTAAATCGCTTTTAATAGCACAGCTTCATTTTCCATGGAAAACATGCAAATTTTCCTCTGGGGAGATCTTAGGAATAAAAGAAAAGCTGCAAATACACAGCAGTGTGTTACATCTACAATTTCTGATACAAAATTATTTTGCATTGCTTTGTGAGACAGAAATTAAGAGTGCTTTCAGGCCAGAAGATTAAATGAAAAAAAAACCAAACAATAAATATATACTTTAACTGGGGATATGGGCTCAGGGTAAGAGAAGTAGTTCTTGATCTACTGAGTCTCAGTAATTTGATGATCTCTTCAGAATCACTTCTTGCAGCATTATTCATCTGTCAGCCTAACGTTGTCTATGGCAGCAGCTCTTCTCCAAAATAAGAGAACCCTTTAAATTCTTCTTGATTGATCTGTTTTATAATTGTCTCATCCACTAGCGTTAATACTGGTTCTTCTCGTGTAAAGTCTTGATCAAAGTTATTTACATCCCTTTTGGTTTTCTGAGAAGAAAAATACAAATAAGGTGAATGGTAAAACAGCACAATAAAATAAAAACTGCTCTCCCTCCTCTCCATCCCCCCCAAAAAGGCTGAATTTTCTGGAATGATTGAAAAAAAAGAGGAGCTACTTCACACAAAGAATAACAGATGTATGAGAGAAGCTAAAGGAGCAAGTACTAGAAATGAGTTCAGGAGAGGCCACAAAAGCAGTACTAAAAATGAGTTCCCAGAGACTCACGGGTCTCTGATAGGCGAAGGAGTAGCAGTATGATGATAAAGCAGGAAGCTGAGATTAGGACTAGTTTAAAGAAGGCTTTGGCATAGTAGGTGGTATGGCTGTTTCCTCTTAGATCCGAACATAGTATCTCATTTCAGAGGCACATAGGGAACTGGTTTAATTGATTGCCCCACAATATAGCTTACTGTTTCAACTCTAAGTTAACTGCTTCTTTATATCTGGCTACGCTCAACTTTAAAATCAAACGCAGACCTCGCAACAGCTCTCAGTCCAAAATCCTTGAGCTCCGCATTGGCAACTTAGATTTCCTAATGAAGCCAAATGTTGTTCAAAGCATCATGGCAAAGTGTGAAATTCTGGCACCAGAGAAATCCACCTCAGAAACTCTTCTTAACTTCAGTGGCCTCAGGATTTCACTACCGAAGTCTAAAGAACCTCAGTCTTGCAGTGAAGCTGGGCAAACAAAGTGCAAACATCCATGCTGTGCTTGAGATAAGACGTATTGATTAGAGACAGTTTTGGGGAGGCTGACTTGTTGTCCTCAGGGACCTCATGACAGTGACTATCCGCAACCATTTGCGTGTAAAAAAGCGTAACTCTACAGTCGAAAACATTCCCCATGGCCATTGCCCCGAGACCCTGCACTGTACATGTTTCCCATGTTAGCAGCGTATTTCAGGCATGTACAGGTTCAGGGAATCGGAACAAGCATTTTCTTTTACACTCTGTCTCTTTTCTTTTTGTTTGATGAAATCTTACAGTTACCTGAGTGGTACCTAATGGAGGCACACTGACATACTGAAAACTAGCTTTGTGTCCATCCTGTGCATGTCTGAGATTAAGATGACACCAGAAACAGAACAGCGATTTGATTTGCAAAGTAAAATGATAAAGTCATAAAGTGATACATCAGAAAGCACATTAATGTATTCCAAATGGGATATACGCCTTCTTTCAATGCAGATAAATTTTGCTATAAAATATATATATTAAAAAAGTATTTTCTTCATCAGCTCTACCGAGGCACTAAAACACAGTTTTCTTTCTCACAATTGTAAAAAGGTCATAGTAACTTTCACCTAAATTGTAAGAACTTTATAGATATAGGGGATAAAAGGTCTATATAAATGCAAGAGACTGTGACTTGTAAACCAAGTACTTTCTAAGTGTAGGCAAACTAAAATCCACATTTTCTGTCTACAAAATTCCATTAAAAAGAAAGGAATATGGACTTAACAAACATGTAAATATATTTATACTGTTTACATCTGTAATATTTATTTTGTACATAAAGAATGGACATAAGGGGACATGACTTTGGGCTTTATGTTTTTTCTCAGTCATTTGGGCTAATACTGCAAAATAAAAATGAAATTCCATATACATTTTTAAATGCATTACATTGCAACTACATCTACAGTCTTTTTGTTTCCCATGTCCTACCGTAGTATTTCCACACACAGAATGAATTTGCTACAGGAATAGTTACTAAAGCAGAAGGAGGTAAGTGAATATTTGTTGAAAGTAGAATTCAAATTCACAAGTGTAGTTATGTGCAAGAGAAACATGACTACACTCACACTTCAACCACTAGTTATCCGGGGCAAATAACCTCTGGACTAGCTGAGAACAAATACAATATATATTATTTTCAGGTGTTCATACTGGACATATTTGTGAAAAGTATTATCTCCTTGCTGAAGCTAAAAGAATAAGATGACAAATTCCTCAAAGCCTACCAAGGCAATTAATTCCCAATAGCCACTTTTTCCAGAAAACCATCACTAAGATTTGTGAAGGTGTTACATAAAAAAGAGTGCAGATAAGTCCGTCTGAAAAACTGTCCCAATGCTGGTGTACCTAATCCTATTGGTTAAAAATAATCGTACTTCCAGTAAAGCCTCAAATTCCAAACACTTCTGAAACAACAAACAAAGGTATTTGCTTAGATTTAAAAGCCTAGCATGTCTTAAAATACGCCTTCAAGACCAAAGAAGAAAATATAAGCTTTTATTTTCTCAGATTCATGAGAAGTTCCATGGCTTTTTGGCAGCATAGATGTAAATCACCCAATTTATTAACAGGACAAGTATGGAGCAATCTGAAATTGCATGGATATGCTAGCAAGCCTCTATCCAACTGATGAAGTGATATTAAATAAATCACAGGGAACAAAAGTGAGTGGATTAAGCCACAGAAGACAAAAGGTAGAGTTCATAACAAGTGCTTCTTTTCAACAGAAAGATTTATTTGAGAAACCCTCCTTAGCAACTCAGGCACTTTCTTCCTGAAGCTATGACTATTTTGCAAGGCCCCATCTGCTAAGGCGAAACAGGTCTGGCCACATTTCTGCTACTATTGCTATTTTAATGCACTTTCATTGTGAATACTCCATTGGCCAACAGCATGAGCCAGAATAGAGTTGCAGCATTAGGGCTCAGGATGAAGATAGGAAGGGCTGTGGCTGTCTCCTAACAGAAAGGCTGAGAAATGAAAGAAGATCTGCGAGGTAAGGAGAGTATAAGAAGGAACAGATTGCAGCTACTATCCACCTTTGAACACAAACAAAATAGGGAAAAATGCATCATTGAAATGCAGTCATTAAATAGATGGGATTTTGTTTGTTTAGCCTGCAGCTCCTGAGACTTTCGGACACATTATTTTTAACTTTTCCAACTTTTTTCCAGGTAAGACTTTTCAATTTCAGATGACTGAAGAAATTAGGGTTATTAGGAAAAAAAGAACCCCCACAACCATAGCTGTCCACCCAAACACACAGAAATTCAATCAGGTTTCAGATGCTACTTTTTTTTCCTCTCTAGGCTACTCAAACACCTTGTGTCCAGCATGCACCAATGCTGCACGAGAGCAAGGGCACGAGCAGCTACCCAAGAGCTTACAGCAAGAGGTGCCAAAATTCCAGGCTGGCCCTGGGCTGCCTGTCCCTGTCTGACAAAGAGTAGCAGCAGCATGACTCCCAATTCTAAATCACAGCTTCTCCACCAGCACGGTATCTCTGATGGGAGGAATAATGACTCACTACCTCTTGTGCTGGAAATGTGCTGGCTAGTTGATATATTTTATTTTTTCCCCCAGCAATGTGAATGCTTCTTCATAGGTCTCCTGTCTCAGCATCGACCGTGTGTGACCTGCTAATCCTGGTAGACATGGTGGACCTGCTTCATGTTGGTGGTACGATCTGATTAGTTGTAACACTTAAGCTACTGAATTAGAACCCCTTGAACTAATAAATATTAATATGACCTACAACCCATCAAGAATGATAATTTAAAGTCAAAGTCATGTTTTATTCTATTCAAAGATTACTGCTTCTGTTTGAAAGCTAGAGATATCGGAAATTTTAAAATACTATCTCTTCATAGAACAGCATTTAATCAGCTTTCCTAGTTGGCCTGTACAACTTTGCGCTAAGGAATATTGTTTTATCAGTCAAAACGCTTTTTTTTTCCTTAGACCTCTTCACATAATTACTAAAAGATTTAAAGGAACTTCACATGCCATTAATAAGCACACCTTAAATGGTAGTTTTCTGAACTGGTTTTATTTTCACTACCATTTCAACAACAGACTAATTTTCTACCTGTAGTCACAGACTCACACTTACAAAACCCTCCAAAACATGCTTAATAAGCTTTCCAGTGTCCAAGATTACCAACCTTGTCTGCTAATGATTACTGAATGACTCTATATGAATCGGAACAGTGAAAATCTAAACTGATGTTCTCATCAGCAAAAACACATTAAGAAAGTTAGACCTTGCCAGTTCTTCCATTAACCACTTGAACCAAATGCGAATGAAGGGAGCCTTTGAAGAGCCACAGAAGTCCCTACAAGAAGGCACCTGACAGAGGGTGTTCCAAACCAGGGACCTCAGCAAAGCTTGGGCACCTCATCAGCTGTGCCATGAGGCCAAGAGGCTCAGTGGACTTTATTTCACCTAACAAGGATTACATTGATTCTTCAGCTTTGAGGCATTAAGCAATATCTGTCTCTACTCCATTATTTATTTTCATTTAATTCACAGAAAATCACCAAAACTATTTCAAACCCTTTGCAAGCTCAAGGTCCCCATTGAATTGGGCTGGAATTATCCAGCAGGTTTGAAGGCTACTCAGAGTAGGTGAAAGAAAGATGTAGGTGGTGACTAGAAAACACCACTGCCACAAAAGCCTAGTTTTTGTATTTTACTCTGATCTTCCTACGAATTGCTGTTTAAACATAACTGTAGAAATCCTTTCAAAATCAACTAATAGATTTATGTTTAGCTTAGTAGAATGAGAAGCTAATCCAGAACAGAAGGCCAATACAAGTGAGGCCAGAAATGATTATTACAACCACGAACCAATATGTTGGAAGAAAACATTATTGTGCTATATTTTTCACTAAGTGAACTTTAAGGTATACAAAGCTCATCCACAATTTTCACAGCCTGAGACTGTCAGGACAGAAATGCAGATTGGCTTTTCTATATCACTGAATGAAACATCTTTACTTCACCGCAATTTTCTGCCAACAGAAGTGCCCGACGCCTCTTTATATATTTTCAAGCCCACAGTGAAATCCCAGAGTTTGTCTTTCATTTGGGGAGCTTCACCAGAGAAGCCTCCCGGTGCAGCGCCCGGCTGTACCAGCAGCGCATCAAACATGCGACAGGCACGTCACATCTGGGCAGGACAGACACTGCTGCAGCTTTCGGTGTGCAGCCACGGGGCACAGGGCAGCAGGAATGGGACACGCAGAAAGGGTCGCATTTTCTCATGTGTATTACACGGTATAATTTAATTTTATCCAGAATTTTGCTCCAGTAAGGAACAAATGATTCCCAGGTTTGATACAGCATCATCAAGAAGAAATTCTTAGATCAGGATGATCAGAGTTCGGATATTTTCTATTTCCTTTGTCACTGACGAGTTTTTCAGATTGTTTTGTTCAAGACACACGGAAACTCAAGACATCAAACAAACTGGTTTGAGGCACAAGGTTATGTGGCTAACCTCACATATCACGGTCCTCTCATTCACCTCCCTCTATTATGATAACAAAAAACACAGCACAGGCAGAGATCACTTTGCACCAATGACTGGATCTCTCTTCATAAAGGTGTAGTAGTTTCTAAGAAGTTGAGACCAACTGTAATGAGCACTTGCTATCACACACAACTCATTCTATATATACAGAAATTTAGTATGAATACTATGAAAGAACTGTGCTGAGCGGAACACTTCAGGCCTGTCTTTCTGTTTATCCTGTTGATGCCTCTTCACTGTATTTGCACACCCTGAGAATCTGTATCAGTATTAGACGTATTTCCTAGAATGTCTCATTTCAGAAGATATGAACTATATGTTATCAGAATAACTTTACAAGTTATTTTTTCCAGCATGTTAATTGCTCTGTTCACATATGGAAGAGTTGCAACAAGATCAGACAAGAGCTGCAGTATATTCAACTGCAGGTCGTGAGTATAAAAAGGGTTTGAGTACCAACAATCATGACTTTCAAGCAGATGGTGAGATTCCATGCTCCTGGATTACGCTTTCATTAGATGCAAAAGACACTAAATTAAGAGAAAGAAGAGGGGGAAAAAACCCCACTCAATAAAGATTTTGACAGTGAAAACAGTATTTGAATAGCAGTCCACAATTTAACCTGTTATGGATGTACACCCATATTTAATAAACATCAAGGTAATTCACAGAACTATGAATTTTAAAAAGATCATTTGTGATCCAGTAAACTGATACAACCTTTCTACTGAAACAGCATGTATCTTTCCTAGGAGTGTGAAATGGGTCAAGTAGGAAGGAGGTATAACCTGAACAATGAGGGGGTACAAACATTTAATAACTACATAGCCAGGATGCCACCCATAGTATTTCACTTTTGCACAGCTTTTCTCCTATGCTTACACCACAAAACCATCACAACAAAACAAACAGCAAGGCAAACAAAATCAAAGCTCTGCAGGTTCACTGACAACCACCCTGAATTCGCAGTCTGGGCAATGAACCTCACCCAGAAAAAGTCACTGTAAAGCTGTTGTTCCTTATGGCTTATGCTTGAATATGGTTTCAGCATGAACAAATACACAGCACTAAAGCTATACATACCAAACCTGTTTTGCTCATAGCCTGATTGCTAAAGTGCAACAGTTATCTCTGTCTAAAATATCGATGTAGATAGAATTCACAGGAGCTGCAGGGGAGGTCAGCTCTGCAGCTTCCCGCCTGTGGTTAGTCCTTTACCCCGAAGATCCATCTTGTCCACCTTACCAGGGCTTGCTTTCATTAGGACTCAGCCATGACACGACCAATGTACATGGGCTATGCTGTGGTAGAATACATGGATTTTTTTAGAGTGAAAAAAATTGTAGGGGAAGAGTGCCAGCTTCTGAATTTATACACCATATTTTTCCCTTGTGGTGGGTTTCTTCAATGGTTTAACTACATGGGAAACAGTTTAATATTTCTTCCTGAAGTGGGGAGGAAGTACGAGAAGAGAAAGTAATGGAGCAATCATAAGAAAATACCACTTATACGCACAATAGAATCCCTATTACACATTTTATGATCTACTCCGCAGTGCAGATTTTATGTGTGTGCCTCTCTAATTCACATTATATTGGCAAGCCTCCATTGATATCCTCAGCTGCTCTAAGGTCATGATCACCAATGTCACTTCCCCTCTTACAGCCTGGCAACCAAGCAAGATTAGACCATTTTTGGTTGTGTTCTCCTGAATTTGTATTTTGACCACGGTGATTACAGCAGAGTAGTCAGGGCTGGTGCATCTGTGACATGCTAAACCACCCGCTGGTGAGTCCTCAAATACACATGTAGAAGTCTTTTTGTCTTGCTGGTAACCAGCACGTTAGCACGAAGGACTGGCTATACCCAGAAAATGGAGCTGACTTGTGAAGAAGGGAAAAAACTGATGCAGGAGAGTTGGTAAGTCTAGGGCACACGTCCCTAGAATTCCAGTGGCTGTCAGGAGACATCCCATAAATCACTAAAAAAATTACCCAAATTCAGATAGGCTAGCAGTGCACTGAGATATTTGACCAGATTCATTCCATAAAAGATTAATAGATTTACTTTGTTTTCCATTCTTTAAGCAATCACAAAGACAAGGAATAAAATAAGGAGAATCTGATGCTAGTGAATAGGTGAATGACATAACGAAATACGTCAAGCTCATATCTCTGCTATGTATCCTGAATAAATACTGACCGACTTTCCAATGTTCTATTCTGCCTGCAATCACCTATCCCACTTAATTACAGAAACATAATGCATTATGAAAACCTCTCTGAATATGCTATGAAATATTATATATATATAGCAATATCTTCTAATTGTGAGACCTTCCTCTATCAAGGAGGCATGGACGTGTGCATTGTGACACCAGACGCAAAGAAACACTGCAGCATGAAAGGTAACAGCGAGCACGTACAGTGGGAGCATCATTCCAAGACAGCTACACACTAGAAATGTTTGCTCTATAGGCAGCAGAGAAGGAATGCTACAGAGTTTTTGGCAAGATTGCCTTCTTCAAATCATTTTGAGAAACCTGTCCTCTCCGATTATGATCTCTAGTTCATTAAGGAAAAAGCTTTTAGCTTGACCTGGATGATATATATGAAAGGCTTTCATACAGAGATACAGTATAGGAGGTCTCACCTTATATGACATAAATGGAGAAAGCTACACAGAGCTAATTTAATTCTAAGACTACTGAATTGTTTGAGATCATATTTTGAAGTCTAATAATTATTTTTAAGCCTTTGTAAAGACAGATTAAAACAAAGATATATGTGACTTTTTTAGAAAGCAACTGAAGCTGTTTTTTTTTTTTTTTTTAAACAAAACCAAAACCAAACAATTAATGCACACACTCATACAAATTGTAGACTGGAAAAAAAAGTCAATGCACAGTTATGCATGAATGCCTACTATTAATACTTCTGCATCTCAATATATCTCTTCTTCACCTTTTCTCCAGACACTGGAACTGATTTTCTGGAACACAATTTATTAAAAGAGTACAGTAAGAGATAGCAGTGTTTGTAGTGACATGGGTTTCATTCTTGGTTCTACTACTGATCTGCTCAGAGCTTGAGTAATTTTCTCCTCACTATGTATCTAGTTTTCTTCCTATTTTTGATCTCCTATACATGGATTGTGATCTCTCTGTCTATCATTATCTATGATTTCTTGATTGTCTCTCACTTATATGGCTTTTTGCACAGCAGGAACCTCATCTCGCCGGGAACTCAAGCTGTTATTGTGGACCCAGAGGCACAAATTCAACTTCTCTTTCTTCTTCTTCTTGTCAAATATAAACATAATCCCCAAGAGAGTCATGGGGAGTCATGATCTGCCACTCTTTATTTTCCCTACTCCATAATTAAGCAAATGGAATCATTGTTCTGTAGGTCCTTTGCAAACATGAATATGGCGTGCAAATCAAGAAACAAGATCTGCACTTACGGTTCTACATAAATATCAAGACTGAGTGTTCCTCTCATCCTGTCTAATTTAAGCACATGACTCCTGGAGCAGGCTGTTGAGAGGACCAATACAGGGTCTGTGCCTCCGCAGTAGCAAAATCCCTTGTAACAGCACAGCGGCATAACAAGAGGAAGCAGCAGTTATGGATTAAGGAATCCATGTTAAGGAACATGGATTCCTTAACACTTACAGGCGCCTTCCCTGTCCTGCTACTGAAGAGAGGTGCTTACACACCAGCCGTTTCTGTCAGCCATCTGCGTATCAGTGCATACATCAAAGGAATTAAGTTTTGCACTAGTATGCTGAGCTGTGAACATACATGTTGACAAATTTTTGCGGCCTGTTTTGGATGAACATCCTGGTAAGACACTGTTAGCTTTACACTCACATTAGCATGGTGTACTGCTAATACAAAAGGTTCTGAGAAATAAACCCAAAGCCAAAGCTCTTCTTATACTCCATGTTCAGCAGACTCCAGCTGTGAATGGGGCTAGTCATGGACTGCCAGCCTTTCCATGAGTCTTTGCTTTTTTATAAATTCCTCTCCACAATCTGATAAAGAGCCAGATGCTACTGCTTCTTAAATCACCTGGTGTTTTGCCACTGATTTTTAATGACAACAAAAATGGGCCCAAGGCAGGAATATTATTTATTATCTACATTAATATAAAAATAAAAGTTGTTTAAACACTTAAGAATGTACTGTCAGTAACCATAAGATGATTGCACTTCATGGTTTAGATCACTTTCTGAAAATAGCACTGGAGATTAAAGCAGCCAAAAAGTGAAACAGAATTTGTCTTATTCTAAGCAAGCTGAAAAGGAAAGCAGGAACACTCTGGCTGCTTATCACTCCATCCCAATGGTCACTACTTAACAATGTAAGTTTAACAGATGGTTAAATGAACCTAATTATTCAGCATGAAAAGATTTTAGTGCTGTAAGATGAGGACTCAACAAAGCAAAACAAACACTGCTGGATCCCCAGTACAGAATCAAAAGAAGCATAATAAAGATTGTTTAACTTATAAATATTTGGGAATCTGCAGTGCTGGGAAGTAGCTTTCAAACTTCTGTAATTCTAGTGTTGTGGTAATCAAAGCTAAAAACAGCTGCTGCAGGCACTGACACTGAAGAGAATAAAAAAACCAAACCAAATCAAAAAATAAGACTAACTGAATGGGCAGATTCTGGGAAAACAGTGCCTTGTTCACCCAAACAAACACCACCGACATCCTTTAAAATTACCTGCTCACTCTTGACTTCTCCAAGTTGTGATATAAGCTGCACATAGGCTCCTCGAAAGCTATGTACTAACACCCTGAGCAAATTTAGTGGTTGTACAAAGTAGAGGCTAGTTGAAGCAGTTTGGAAACCAAGGTCCTTTACTTTGCCAAGGGAAGAGGCCGAAGTGTTACAGACCTCTCTGCCCTGCCCAGCCACACTCTAGATTGACTGGCATGAGCTATGTTGCAGGCAGTTATAGTACTGCTGTTCCACAACTGTCGACTGCAAGCTAAACTGAGATTATGAACCTCATCGCCTGCCAACAGCCAAAGCTTCTCAATCAGCAGCAACCTGGCTAACACTTCAACCAGTAGCAGAAAAGCGTAACTTTTAGGAACCAGCTGACGTTAGATATTCTATTAATAATTCATGATACCCTGTGGCAGGGGCAGCATGCTAAAGAAGTGTGTTGGATTTCAACCCTTATGGCTGTTTGTAATAAAAAGTTTAAGTCCCAAAAGTCCACATCCATTTTTCTTTACTTTTTCTAAAGGATGTATGTTAAACATTCTAACAAATATAGATCCTTCCCTGTTTCTAACCCCTTTTTTTGTACACCAGTATTAATCACCACAGTGTCACTTCCAGAAGAAAGCCCACTCTTTTCCTATGCCTGAAATGCCTGCGGCAAGTGGGGAATACATAATGTGCAATGTTTAACAATGGTACATGAGGGTCTGAGGTCTCAAGATCACTCCCCAGTGTTTCCCCTAAGCAGTAACACTTCATGCAAAAACATGCACTATAGCCCCTTGCGTGCCCATCTGCTAAATGCTCATTGCCATGCACTGATGACTGAATGGAAATATATTATGAAACTGAAGGGACACCTCAAGGTTATTAGGCCTAAAAATGGACCTACCTTGACATTTTCCCCATATTGAAGGCCTTACCTTAAAGAGGGACATTCACACTGAAGCAAACTTGAAAAGAGAGAACATTTATACAAAAAGAAATTTACTTGGCCTGTAATTTCCTAAGTTCCTTTCGGTGCTACTGAATGACATTGCATTTTACAGGGCTTCTTCCCCACAGCGTAAAGGCAAAGTCATAATTCTGCACGTATGACGACACAATCCACTGTCACAAAAAATAGAGGCGTGCCAAAAACCCCCACCAAAACAGTATCATGATTTCCCAACACCAGGCTAAAAATCCCTCATTAAAAAGTTAAAAAAAAAATAAAAATCTTTGCCTGTTAGCAGTCATGTATGAAAGCAAATCTGAGATTATAGAACTTATGTTTCAGGTGAATATATTGGAAAGTTTTCTCCAGAAACACGGTCCCTCTTTAAGGATTCCAGCCATATTTCACAGTAAGCAGATGGCTGCTGCAGCAATTTAAACACACACCTCTCTAATTGAAGACATTTTCCGGAGCCGTTCAGTGAGGCACCCACCCATGAGGCAGGTGTGGCCTCTGCCTGTTTGCCTGCACAAACAGGTCAGCTGCACACTCCATAGGTGCTGATTTGTATTTGCTATTTACTACCCAGCTTCCAAATACTGTGGGCGTCCAGCTTGTCATAAGTCATCGACAAAGGGCTGCCAAAATTTGGCCAGCTTTTCACTCTTAGGGGAGGGGGAAAAGAAAATTCCCAGTGCTCAGTGACTCCGGTTGCAACCCGCAATCATTGGCTAGCACTAGAATTTGGTATTTGGGAATAATTTTATTTCAAACTTTGCTGCAGCACAAAATTTAAAGAGGGCACATTGCTGGCATCCTTAAGTCAAGACTTAATAAGGGAGTACAGGTTCACGAGGAAACTGCATACACACAATGCGGCTCAGATGGTGATAACTAAGGGGGGAGAGACTTTGATAATGGTTTATGATTATCGCAGAGCTACCGGAGCTGAGAGAGATGTGCAAATTACTGTAGGAAATTTGAGACTGAGGATCAAGATTCAATCTGCTAACACTGAGGTCTGGTATAGCATAGAACATTCTTCCAAGGGAAGTGCTACATGTTCAGTCAATTTAAAAGCCAGGCTGATCCTAAGCATTTGGCTTTTAACACTTCTCAGTCATATTTCTTCGCTGTCACAGAACTTGGCATTAAGCACCCTGAGATTACCGCAGAGTAGAAACTGAAGTGTGAAAAGGTTAGGTGATGAACCTTGGACCACACCATCAATTTCTAGAAAATCTGGTAGAACAACTTCTATATCTTGCAATTCTCAGGTCTCTGGTTTTAGCTGCTACACCAACTTTCTACCTCCAAGAAGTCAGAACTGAAGAAGGAACACACAAATATTCAGAAAACATTCTCAGCGAAATAATGGTAGGAATGGAAGAGGCAGCAAAATGAAGGGAGTCACATTAGATGAACTAAATGGGCAAGTGGCAGCTGCTGTTGCTCCATACTGCAAGACACAATTCTTCAATAGACTATCTTGTTCATTTTGTTTCTAATGCTCTTGAAGAAAGAGAGCTTTTAAAATGAAAAATGAAGAAGTTATGAATGCATACAGAAAATTAAAATAATTTATTGTTCTGTGAAAGCTGCACATTCACAGTAAATCATCATAATGCAATTATTTTGTTAACTTCATCTTCATAAAGCCACACTATGAATGGATTGCCACAGGCACAGATAAAGCCATTAGCGATGAAACTTTGGCTTAATTGCTAAAACGAAATACATATGGCAAACATCTGTTTTACCAGGCTTTGGTAAATACTTTGTATTACTCTCTGGCTCAGAGTTCTTCAGCTTTTTCATGTTGAGGACGTCTTAGTCAAAGTCTCAAATTTTCCCAACCCTGACACTTACAACAAGGTGGACGAAAACAAGTCTGTCTGTCTGCATGCACACGTTTCAAGGGCTGACAGAGCAAAATCAGCTGGAAACAACAGGAGTGTGCCCATGGGGAGACCATCCTTGCTGCACAGTGAGTAACACCTCCCTTCGGTCCCACAGCTCCACACTGAGCCACTGTGACCAACAGCATAAGAAATATGAGAGTGATGTTACTGTGCAGGTCTAATTCTACAAAAGCCAAGAAGAAACCGGTGCTTATGTGAGGCTACCACTGACTTCAGCCAAATGAGCAACAAATTTTGGGCCGTGGTGTTCCTCCATCCCTGGCAAGTGGGGCTGGGATATCATGTACTTTTATGCCACTTGTGCACAGCTCTCTGAGCTTCACTGGCTGATGTCAGTGGCACATCAGCAGGCCACAAGTTCAGCCTGGGAACCGTGCTGTCGGAAATGGCATAACGAATTTCTTGCATGGAATCTAATAAGAGATGGAGAAGACCGAGGAAAAAGCAGAATATGACAAAATATACCTTTGCTTCACTGCTTCAAATATAGGCTTTGCCAGTAAATAACAACTTGTGACAATATAAATTTAATCAATACGTATTAAAAGTGAAGTGACAATCTGTTTCAATTACTGTTTTTAATGCATATTTTATTATTTGGTATGGGATAGACAGAATCATCCCATCATGTCACTGAGCAAGATCTACCACACTTAACAGCCATATCAACAACTTGAGTAAGAAATTAATCTACCGCACCTTTGCTTTCATTTGTAATACAGCAAATGCACTTTGAAAATGGAAATAACATATTCAACCAAGCTAGGAACATAACCATGGAAACAAAGAAAGACGGAGAGCAGTCACTAAATACTATCAAGGCCTTTGTGGTTCTTGAGCAATAGATTATGTTGCAAACCACAGCCTGTTCTTATGGCTACTGATTAGAGAAAATTCCTTCTCCAAATGGAATAAAATTCCAGGAAGAATACATGAGACAAAATATCTCAACATAGGAATAAAGCGGAGAAAAGATATATGTCTGCACTAAAATTGTACTTTCTTCTTGCATATGCAATTACATATTCATGTTGGCATTAGAAGCAGCAGGGGAGAGTAATATTATTCTGAAAATTTCAAGACAGACTGTGAAAATTTAAGAATTAGGTTTTAAGAAAAGCAAAAACGTTTTTCAAGAGACACTGTCAAGGTCACTGGAGCTTAGATGTAACAAATATCCTCTTAATAGCCATTCAAAAGTTTGCTTGATTTCCAATGTACATGCCCCAGAGCTACTACTTTTTCTACAGTAGCTTGACATTTCTCATAGCTCTACATGGGACAAACCCTCAGTACAGTAAAACATAGCGTATACAGCAATATAAAATAATTTTGCCACTAAAAAGCCTCATAATTCGGTATTCATGAAAGGCAGAGCTGGTAGATAATACACATCATAGGGCCCCAGTGCATTTTCATCCCTTCATATTCTCTGTTCCAAGTCATTAAGCTGGAGGAGCAGCGAAAGATCTTTCACAGCAGGTTTCAGGGTCACCCAATCTGCTTCCATTGGCTCCACCTGGTACAACCTGCTGTGGCACTCCTGTCACTGCTTAGTAATCTAAACCTCAGCCATTTGTATGAGTGCTCTGCCCAGGGCACTCTTGCAAGCCTTCAGAAAACACAGTCAGTTTTTCAAGGACATTCTGGACTTCAGTAATTTTCATTCCAAGGCTGAAAACAGTTGGGAAAGAAATTTCAGCTTCCAAAACATCATAAGAATAATCAAATCATGTGCAAACTGGAAGGACATTAATTGTATCTTTCTGGTACAAGATGGAATACATTTGCAACCATTCACAGAGTGAATGAGATTTAAAAAAAACAAAACAAATCTCAAAAGTCTGGCTAATGAATAGTCATGCACTGTTTCTTCCAAGTCGAGTCGAAAAAATCAGACTTCAGGCTGGCAAAGCTGAAGGCCCATACCTGAACTATGGAGAAACAGGGGCCTTACAGGACCATGTAACATAACTCCTCAGAAAAACTATCATGGAAGAGAAAAGAAAAGAGGTAACAGAAAAGGAAGACATCTGTGCTAACCAAGGAACTCGCGTGTTTTTGGGATCAGTGGAGTAGTGAGGCACAACTGAAGCAAAGTTTGTTTCCATTATAGCACATCTATGACCTCCCTTGGCAGATTATTCCATTGTCTGACAGGACCTCAGTGTTTGAGCATTTTCCCTAATGACTTTACTTGTTCAGTGTCAGCATTTTATATTGCCCAGAGCTCACTTGAATACACCTTTTTTTCTTTTTTTTTTTTCCTAAGTATGTACTTAGAAAACTTCCCCCCTTAGTCATCTTAATAGTTGGTCAGAAAATAGAGGAATACCTGTGTAAATATGTGCATTCTTGCGTGAGCCAAATTTTGTATGTGCATGCAAATCTCAATTTGAATGCACAAATGACTATATAGGCATTGTATGCCTCTTACCCTACACATACGTACACTCACATATCACATGCAAGAATGTCTATTTTCTGACTAATAATCTGGCCTCTCTTCTCATAGCTGTTTTCACAGACCTAGGCTCTCCTGAACATCACATTAAAAATATATATTTTTAATCCCCTTTTAACATTACAAGCCACTTTAAAATAATGAACGGCCCTTTACCAATACTGAAAGATGTTAAAAACAAGAAAACATTCCAAACACATGCATTAGTTATGTTTTTTCCATAGTTATTCCATAGCTATGGAACAGTTACACTTGCTAATCCGAATCAGTGAGTCTCAGTACTACATCCACAACTGAGTTTAGAGAGAAACTCTCTACCTAGATTTAAAAGTACACTTTATTTCATTAGTGTTCATCTTCTTCCCTTTCGCTTGTATTTTTCAAAGTGAGTGAAATCTCTTCTAGCTTGGCAAGTATCCCAAATCCCCTTTTCAGCATTTTTAACTTCACTGTTCTAGACTCCTTTACCATTTCTGAAGTTGCATTATTAATAATCTTTCTCTCCAGCCTAGATACATGTCATACTTTACCTTCCAGCTAATAAATCCTTTAATTTAAAGAGGACAAGTGAAAATTTCAGTATGATCTTCCTCAAAGATTTCTATACAACAACAAAATCCAAACAATTGCAAAATTATACAGCTGGTACAAAACAGCTGATGGATCATTGTGTAACTATATATGGTACACGCCTTCTAAGTGTAGAAAATTTATCAGTAAGAGCTGATAGGACCAGGTCACTGGGGAAGATACCTTAGAGAGAGCAGACTAAGAACATGAAAATACTAGAGATGCCTATAACAGACTACATATTATCTGAATTCACCACCCAAAAAAAGAGCTCAGAAAAAAACGAAGCATACAGAAGCACTGGACTGCAGGAATCAGATTTGGTAGAATAAAGAAAGTCGGCATATGCAATATGGAAATAAGTAGTATTATAGAATTATAGACATTATAGAAGCAGCCTGAAGAAAAATGAGAAAAGGTGTAAATAAAGATGTATAAAATCAACCTAACAATTATTAAAGAACAAGGAGCTGTCTTGAAAGTTATAAAAGGACTACTCTGAAATCACTACTAAAACTGAAATATCCAACTAAAATATCATTAAAGGAAGCAGAAAAGGAGAAAAGGAACAAAACAACAAGAATGAATAAAATAGGAATGGCTTTACAATATAACAATAGTGAAATAATTACCAGATAGAGAAAGAAACTGCACGGAGAAGGCAGAAGGTATTCACATCAGCAATGAATAAAAATGTCTGACATACTAAATGCCTCCTGACTTTTAAGAAGGACCGCCGCAGCAGGAATGCTTACAAAAATAATAAAGGCCTCGTAAGAATACCTATCCTCAAAGGAACTGTGCATCTCAATCATGAAAGGAAAACAGCCAATAAACAGAGTAGATGTGAGGAATCTAGGACTTACTAGATACATGCAGAAAGTGAAAATTATTCTGGAATTGTGCATCCTGATTTGATAACTGTATTATCAAAACATTGATGAATACTGACCAAAACAATTAAAAAAATACTGTGAAATGAAAGGCCAAATTCTTGTGAAAACAGGGAAAGAGCTACGTATAACACAACTCAGCCAAACACTGACTGAGCCTGTCTGTGACTATCCGAGAGCTGGGGAACCTGACTGGAAAGCAGTTAGTTACAGTATTAAATAAGCTTCGGATAGGTACTAACAGGGTTAATTGTTGTTCACACTTCCTGTACCAGTGCAGAGATTTCAAGCCAGCTCTGGCATTAGGTGCAATCTGGCCGTCCCTCCGGAGCAGAGCTGGCATGCCCAGCTGGCTGGAGCCTTTCCAGGAGAGGGGCTGGTTCAGGCATCCCTCTGCCTGGAGCTACCGCACCACGAGGTTTCGCTTCTCCAATAAATATATTAAGAAAACCTTCCCCATAGGATAACACTATATCTTACTATTACTCCTAGAAAGGTATCCACAAGGGCTAACTTTCACTTACAGTTGTCAATCCCCTTGGGTTCTTTCTGAATAGCTACAGAGAGAGAGAGACTTCTCCAAGAGCGGACTCAGAGGAGCTACCTCAGGCTCCTGCTCTGGACGGGCAGCCCCACTTTCACCACCTACACAAGGAACTTGGGCAAATGCATCTCACTGGACTAAAGGTAAATGCATTAAATACGGCAGACAGCAATGACAGAGGGGACTTTTCCATCTCTAAATTTAAGTTAGGATTCAGTGTTGAGGCCAAAATTTTTTCTTTTTTAAAATACCTTTGTGAAGTATCTAAAGAAAGAAACAAACAAGTACCTTGATCAAATTTACAGGGAAATCAAACACTGTAATTACGAATGTGCAAAGTCAGAAGATGCAAATCAATCTCGAAGGATTTATCATAAAATTATGCTCTTGTAATGTTCAAGCACAAAATTTACTGCATACATTCTCAGCTGAATAGCTGACATTTGGTGAACTCTAAGTATTTGCATCCAGAGGAAGTTTTTGCTTGCCTTTTGTAGTTTCTGCATGTGGGGCTGATACATATTTTTGTTACTTTAAAACGGAAACAATTATTATCTAGGAAAATGTAAGTACATCAATTTATCTAATCATGATCCAATCAAGGTATCTTTAAGGACACAGGAAAATAATTAAAACAGGGCCTCAAACCCTCTTGTGTTTCATGTGACTCAACATGAACGTCTTCCTGTGCATTAAATCTGACACTTACCTTCACAGAAACCGTGACAAGGCAATCTTTTCAGCGAGGTTTTTCTGTTACTATTTCAACCCCCAAATGTTGCATCAAGCAATCTCATGTCTCAGAAAAGCCAAAAACTAGAACGGTCATGACCAAGTCTTTTCTGAATGTTAGGCAAACAGCTACTTACAATCCGAGGCTTGAAGGGTGGCTTGATTTTCCTTTGTTCTAGAAGAACCCAGTCAATTTCCTTGAAAAACGGATGCTGCTTTATCGCGTCTTCCCCGTTTTGTGACGCCACACAGCCAAGTCGCTTATTTGGGTTTTTTGTCATGAACTACAGGGTGAGGGAGGGAGAGAAGAAAAAAGGTAAGACATGACTGGCAACGGCTGGAAACCATTTGCAGTTCAATTACGCGTCCCAATTCCTAACACCTACTTTTTAGAGATAGCCCCCTTTCAGAAGGTTATTTTTTTCTGTAAGAGTGACAAGGATGCCCCACCAAATTTCAGAGGTTCCAGCCAAACTAGAAGATCCAGAGACTCTGAAGTGTAAGTTTCCTGCAGGAAGCTCTTTCAACTGATTGCCGAGACCTCCTAACTTTGTATGGCTGGGAGTGCTACAGGAATAGATTCTCTTTCAGCATTTTTAGTTCCAGTTTTGGCCAAAAATACTAAAGCAAAGAAAATTTTAAACTTTCCAGAGACACTTCCAAATAGATGATCAGGATAGCTCTTATTTTATCTTAGTTGCTCTATCTTGACTATTAATTTTGAGGATAGGGGCTACACATTATGCTTACTGGTTTTTATTTTCTTTGGGTATGTAGGTTGCATAATCACACACTCCACTGAAGCAGATACACAAAAAGCGATAATGTCCTTACTCATTTCTAGGAGTTTATTCTAATATAAGTAAGAACAGCACCAGCAGCTATGTGTATTATAGGTGTTCTGTCCATATGTTTCACAAAATACATGGAGCAATCTGTACTAGCAGAAAGCTTCTCCTGAGAAACTCCATGACATTTGCACCTTCTCTTTCATCTTTAGTACACTGTTAGTGGCAGCAACTGGAATGAACTGGTCTCTTCTAGTGTGGTCATTTCTAAACTTCTCACTTTCAAACTCTTACTATTCCTTTCAGCAAAAAGCTGTAGAAACAGCATAAGACATGGATAACAAATCATAGCAGCTGATAGTATTTTTCTTGATTTTGCTCTGTTATTTCTTCCTTCTTTTGTTAGCAATTGCTCTACTTATTTCCTAATGCATACGGACACAGAATTGTTGCAATTCAAATATGCTGTTCTTTTACACACATGCACACTCATATTACAGAATTATCCCAAACTTTGCTATAGCTTCATATTCAGCCATTACTATAACATTTTCTAAATTTACCAAAAGAGTGTACAAATAAAACAAAATGTGATAATTGTTGATTGCCGTTTTAGCCTAGGTACTACATCATACTATACACCTGCAGAAAAAAAAGAAACTTAAAAAAAAAAAACAAAACTCACTATAATGCATACCCTGGCTTTAGTAGTCCAGTTATTGGACATGTAGCTACTGAAGCCCTTAAGATGGTTTTAGATGGCTAGATCAACCATCCACAGGAGAATACCACTGCTATCATTCAAAAGATATAACATAAATCAGCGAGGCAATTCTCTCCCTGACTCCTGACAGATACACGCTGCTCCAAAAACAACCCTTCTCTTCGGTCTTCTGTTCAACCACTCTGCAAGCTCTTTTGCAAGTGGACAAGTCATATCTAAACTACAGGTCACATTTTCTGTGGGCAGGCGAAACAAAGGTTTTCAAAGGATTACTGTGCTTTGGTGAGGTCTCTTGAAAAATCACAAAATGCATTCCTGCACTCCTCTGCTTTATTTCAACTCCAGGACTGGAGTGAGCAGGCCTGGAACCAGTAGCCACACATTTTGCAGAAACATGGAAACTATAGGATATGCTTTTTGTACCGTATAATCCAGGTATCAAAGAAGTAAAACCTGATCCTAGTATCTGCCATGCTCTATCTTCGTTTTAAGCCAGAGGCGGGGAAAACATCAGAGCATGTCATTTTCAAGAAGGCCAGGACATGAAAATATGTCTAGATAGTAGAGTTTAGTACTGTACTTCCCAAACTTCAGTAAACTTGGAAATGGATGATAAGGGAGAACAATTTTTAAGAATGAATACTTAAACAAAAAAAAAGATACAGATATGCAGATACAATGAAATAATCTCAGACTTCTGAAGCAGACATTTAATTCTATAAATTTCGTCCCCTGCAATAAATAGGGATTTTTTTCACCTTCTACTTCTGAAGTACAAGCTGACATTTATTCCCTGTTTATCAACAGCATCAACAACGATGCAACTGTCAGGATAGAGATGGTTGTTAACTGTATTGTGTTGCTGAGAGGGTTGCCAATGGAGCTGACAGCCATAGCTATTAAGTGTTGTTGTTTTATCTTCCGATATTAAGGCAGGAACCTCCTTTTATGAAAAGAGAAGACTTCTACACTCAGAGTTCCTACTGACTTAAATGACACCAGGACAAAAGGTTGCTGAGATAGACAAGCAACCTGAGGCCCAAATCAAGGATCATCAGGCTCCCAAAATTTTGCCGCTTGAAATTAATAGCAAAGCTTAAAAATAAAGTTCTGCTTCTGCACCCAGAGATCTCTGTCATCTGGGTACACAGGGAACACTCACTGGTGACACAACCTCTCTCCATTGCTTGCAAAGGAGCACAGAACTAATTTCAATGAAGAATTGTTTTCCTTACCAGACAGGAAAGAATTTTAAATAGCAATTCCTGTCGATTCACAGAAACAGGACTAATAAGATCTGCAGGATTTCATGGGATAAGCAACGTGCTGCCTTGTAATACCAAGCTGTAAAGTTATCCTCCTTAGTGTTTAGTTAGAAATAACGAAAAATGTTTATACGGAAAATAAGAGAACATTGTTACTTAATACAAGAGAACATCTTCTTATTAAAAATTCCTTACATGCTGTTTGAAGGAGTGTAAAAATACACAGATTCTAAAGAATAAAACCCGTGCCTCAAAGCACAATGTGAGGAAACGAAGCATTCCAAAGTTAATCCCTTGCTACCATTCAGCAATAAAATACATAGACGCCTCTTTCTTTCCTCCTTTTTTCCTGTTCTCCGTTTAACAGCATGTTGACAAGGATCAGATGAAGAACACAAGTTTCAAACATGTTTCACACCGTAGTTGCATAGGCAACAGGTTGCTAAACGTACGGAAATCTTTTTATGGTGTAAACTGGCACAGCTCCATTATATTCTATCAATTTATGCCAAGAAGACATCTTGCCCAATGAGGAATAATCTGTTATTATAGTGAAATCTACTTAATGAATACAACTCTTCTTAAGGTTTATAATGGCATTAAGAATTAACTTCAGATAGAAAGATGTGGGAAAAAAAATGCTACAACTACAGCAAAATACAAACCACTATGCCTACTTATCAAAATGCTGACCCAGGAAAATATCCTCATGAGAATTCATAGCAAAGTCAGCTTTAAAAGAAACTAGAGGGTTTAGCACCCTTGCACTTATATTCTCAAAGATACACAGTTTACACCTGCAGTTCTGTGTCTGCATTTGCATGTGGTTAATGAATAACACGTATTAACCGCTAGCCATCTCACTACTTGCACCACAAATGAGAGAACAGTAAAGCTCTGTCTGTCAAATCTGTTTCTCCCTTTCCTCTGTAAAACAAATTGCTCCTGTATTACATGCTCAACCAAGAGTTATCGGTTAACTTTTCCCCTCCAACAAATACTTCCACAATTCAGAATAACAGAAAGGTCAGTTAACGTAGATTCAGTGAAGGAGCCTGTAGATGGCAAAGGAACAGACTGACACACTGTGAAACCAGAACACTGCAGAAAATCTCCTGGGTTTCAGTGAAATTCAGATGCAGATATGAATATTGACAACAACACTTTCTCTGAAATAAGCCAAAATAACCCCTGAGCCCTGGATATCAGCCTGAATTCTGCAGCTAATGTCCATACATTTTAATTGCTGAACTGAAAATAATCAAAAGGTCTGGGAACAAAAAGGGATGCACAAAAGTGTCATGTCAGCTAAAAGTCACCAGAGAGGTATCTGGGGGGAGATGGGAGAATACGTATAAAGGTCAGATTTAATAAGTCCATGTTCTCACCAGGGTGAATGGAGTAAAAGAGATACTTCAGCAAACAATTCAGAGGTTAACTCTGATTTCTGCTTTGAATCATCTGCTCTCAGCTACAATGAGCCTGAAGATATCTTTGTTAAAAGAGCAAGATGGGCATTTCTGCAGAATATGTTACCTGTCCACTGGTGTTAAAATCAGCATTTGTTCAAGTTCTAAATATACTTTCAAAATGTAACCCTATATGAAGATGTCTGCAGGGCTTTACACTACCAGCTGCCCTCTTAATTGAAAGTTTCCCTGATTCCAGATGCTGAAAGAAAAATAAAAGTGAAAAAGTAGAAATTTTCCACTTTCAAAGAAGGTGAAAAACTGGAACAAAACCCAAGGTTTATTTAAAGCCAGAAATCCTCCTCAGGTTTTCAGACTCTGGGGACTGGCATACTGCTTCTGTCTTCTTTTGGTTTTTATTTTAGGATGATACTAGCAGAGAAGAAATAATTTATGTCAGTGTTACATTAATGATGTAATGATGTAAACCTGGCTTTAGGAAAGGTAATCTAAAAACCGAAGTTGCCCAGTGGCACATTTGTCTGATTAAAACAATCGTGGCATTTGGTGACACACATTTCTGTCAAGTCACTACTCACATTGAAAAACACCAGCAAGGGCAGGAACAATTACACTAGAGTAAGACTGTTTACAAAGTGTTACGTGAGCTATAAAATAGGACATGCAGCTGCAAATAAAGGGCTTTCCACTCATCTTGATGATAGGGGAAGAAAGGCAGAGGGATAGGGAAATTTTGTAAGCGGGTTAGATAAAAACATTGTTTCTTTAATTACATAGTGCCTCCCCCCGTCTAGCGAACATGCGGCATATAAAGTGTCAAAGCCATAGCACAGTTCTAGTTGGTTGAGTTTTCCCTGAAACATGAATCTGCAGTACACAGTTTTACAGAGTGTACAACTGCGTGGAATACAAACATTCTGTTCCTTTCCCACAAGCGGTGTAATTTATCCCAGGCTCCATTATCCTAACAGTGGCACTCTGAACTGTGCTTGAACTCCCAGCGGTGACTGCTCTCAACAACTTTCAGCAAATTCAATTTTAATCAAGGAAAGAAAACCCAAAAACCAACCAAACCAAAACCCAATCCTGAAAAAAACCCAAAAAACAAACAAACAAACAAAACCCAAAAAAACAAACCATGAAGAGGAGGAAAGCAAGTAACAGAAGACTCACTGCTTTTAAAATGCTGACGGCTTCTTTACTGAGCCAGACTGGGTACAAGACATCATCGTGAAGGATGGATTCAAAGAGATCATCTTCATTGTCAGCTTCAAAGGGGGGTTGCCCAGCCATCATTTCGTACATGAGAACACCCAGAGCCCACCAGTCTACTGATGGGCCGTATTCTAACTCCTGGAGGATCTGGTATAGAAAAAGAGATTGGATTGAATAGACAAGTTAGACAATACTCTTGGCTGCACATTTGCTGTTTCAACATGATACACCCCTTCTTTCCCCCAGAGTTGGGCTAAATCCCACACTGATTTGGGTAACAGCAGGCATGGTTTCTTGCCCATGCAGTTTGCACTTACACAGCTAAGTATCAATGCATAGTTATTCTCAGAAGTACTGACTTAGTTTATCAGTCCCCTGGGTAAAAGAATATGCTCATGAGCAAGAGAGCTGTATATCCTTCCAAACTGTTCGAGGCAGGTCACGCTATAGGGGAAAAAAGATCACATATACAAAACAGACTGGCGGAAAACGTGAAACATTTCCTTGTCTCTATCTTGAACAAAACAAACTGAACCAGCTTGTAATGCTGCAATCATCGGAGAGATTTGTTCTAGCCCTTTAGGAAGGGCTGAAGGAAGCCAAAAGCATTTTTGTTCAAGATCTTTCTACAGCATAAAAAAACTGTACTATCTGTGGCAGTAGGACTCACTTTAGCTGTCTCAGCTTTCAGAAAAACTGGCTACAATTTTTCATGTGGCACAAGTTCAACGCTGTAGCAAATACCTTTAGTGGGGAGCAGCCCCTTAGCATGATGGAGTTTTACTGTGCTGTACTTCGTGTTACAGAACTAGCGTTGTACAAGGAGCAAGTCGAGTTCTTGGCTCCTCTCCACTGAAGTTTGTAGTTTGGGTGCAACGTTTCAGCGTGACAGGGGACTGGGGAAAGGAGAGTGGGTGACTGTTCAAGGTGAAGCTGACTGCCTTAAAATGAGTTGAACTGCCAACAACTCCACCACCTCCGTAAACACCACCAGTGTTACGGTCAGAAGCCTTGTGGTGACCTGCGGGAGCTTAGTGCTGTATTTGGGAATCACGACCAACATAAAACCAAACGCAGTCCTAACATGAAAACAGAAATGAGTTTAACATCTGAATACAGAGGTCTGGATCCCAACTTGATTATTAGCTGAATGGATATTACATTTTCTAGACGGCAATTACAGAAAATGAAGCTCTTCAAAACCATACTTTACAAGTGTTCCGGGCAGTCCTTGGAACTCATATGTTGCTAAAGAAACTGAAACATAGCACCACGATGCAAGAGAAATAGAAGCAGGAGAGAAACTTCTGCAATTCAGATGACAAAATGGAAGCCTGAGTTTCTGACTTCAGTGAGACTAGGGCTTCACGTGAAAGGTTCTGGGATCTCATTATTGGTCTGTTTTCAGCACTAATTTTCAAAGAATTTGCCAAAGGACTCAATTAGTATACTAAATCAGAAAAGAATTAATACAAAACAAACCCCACCATACTGGCACTTATTTTCTTTTAATGCCAGAATCCTTTTCAAACTCCATAAAACACATGTATTATGATAATTTCAAGATGATTCACACTTTATCAGTTGTGTTACCAAAGCTTGACAGCCATGAACACTAACAATATGGATTTCTAATTTGTTGTCTCTACCAAGTAATAAACTAACATTTTTTCCCTGCTGCAAATTTATAATGATGAAAGACAAACCAATGAAACTTTTATATCATATCAACACACCAAATCTTCAGCAGAAAGATGCACATATTACTAAAGAAACTGAGCAAACGAAGTCTGCCTAGCAGACCAACTGTAAAATATTGATTCATTTTAGACACCTGGAAATGCATCTCATAATATTAAAATTTAGGATATGTAAAACAAGCAGGATTCTTAGTCACTACTTTCATCCAGTGGAATGCCTTGAAATGACTGGATGTTGCCAGCTGATATGCAGCAGCCATATGAAAAGTTCCTACTTTTCTACGCAACTCTATACTTTCTGTTCATCCATATGGTAAGAAGTATCACAAACATAGTATTATTTCTTTCACGCATAGATACTTTAAAGAAACGAAAAAAAAAAAATGCCCACAAAGACCCTAGGCAAAATGACACCAAACATGCAGTCTCTTCCACATGAACATCCCCTGCTAAGTCTCATGAAAAATTAAAACAGTTTTTGTAACTACTGAAGACCAGTGCTGGCAGTACTTAGTTGCACCCAGCACCTTAAAAGACTAACAAGTGCCTTCACAATGATGCCGAGTCAGAAATGAGCATATAGGCAAGAATACAGTTAAGTTCATAGAATAAATAACAGGAAAACAAAGCTTTGCCATGCCTGTCAACAAGAAATACTGCTTGTGAGCAGCAGAGTAGCCAATTCCTGCAAGATTACCCAGGAAAAACTGTGGCACAGTCTATATCTTCTACACAGTCTGCATCTTCTACTGTCTTCATCTACATGTAAAAAGTGTCTAAAATTATACATGTAACAGTCAGATGAGTGATAATATCTGTAACTCTTAGTGTAGTTTAAAAAAATACCTCTGGAGCTATATAGTCAGGTGTGCCACAAAAGGTTGTGGTGGTCACTCCATTCAGAATCCCTTCTTTGCACATCCCAAAATCAGCCAGTTTACAGTGGCCTTCTGCATCCAGAAGAATATTGTCCAGTTTCAGGTCCCTGAAACAAAATGGCCCAAAATTAAATCAACTCTCAAACTTCGATCATGTGCTCTTGAATTTCATCATAAGCTGCAGAATATGACAAATAGACGGTTTCAGAAACACCACTGAGAAACCATCCTTCACATGTGTGCATGAAAAGCTGGTAGCAGTCACTAAACAGACCTGGTTAAAGGCAATAAGGAAACAGGCAATGACAGTCATTTTGCAAGACCGAGCCTTTACTCTCTTTGGCTGCATGAAAGCACAGCTGTATGCAAGACAGAATCAGAAACGTTTGGAAAAGACCAGATTTGTTTGTTACAAATCTAACATTCTGCCTATGTGAAATAGGTCAACAACGTCTAATGAAGTCGTTCTCCGTTTTTGAACTAATAGGTACTTCCATACTCGGATTATTTTGAATTGGATTCTTAATGTATACTAGCAATTCAAAGTTCAGATTGCAATGAGAGGGACGAATAACAATGCTCTTGTCTTTAAGAGCATTATTTTCTGCAGGTTAAACCTGCTCAAAAATAATCTCACAGGAATATTTTGCATTCATTGTTAAACACCGCATCTTAAGCAGCTGTCTCTGATCACTTGTTCAAACGTCTTTGTATCAAAAATACACAATTCTTCAGTTATTAAATTGAGAGGTCAAAAACAGGTTGAGAAAGGGATATCCACCTTTCCTGTCCTGCCCTCTGCACATTTTCTAAATATACCATTGATGGTTATCGCCTGTTCCAACACAATGGATGCTAGGTACCATTTAACTTACCTGCCACTTGCCTTAGACTAAACTATAAATGGATCTGGAATGTCAATGCAGAAAAGAACCCTCAGTTGCGTGAATAAAGCCCCACAATCAAAAACATTTTATTATTTATGAATAGTAAACCAAACATAAAACAGAGGCAAAACCACCCACATTGCATGGACCATTTTATTTTTATACTTCTGTCTAGGCTTTAGATACCTCTGCTGTGTATTAAAAATATTCAATAAACGAATGCATTGTATGCATGAATTCATACATAAGTGAGAAACAAAGGCAGGACAATGTCTTTAGGTGATTCTGTGTGGACACTTTCTGATCAGAACATTTTTCCTAGAAGAATTAGAGAAATTTCTGCAGGCGGAATTAATGAGGGGAAAAAAAGAAAGGGTGGGTAGGCAAGTTCTAAATCAGATAGAGGAATAAAATCCCACGCCAGCCTCTGTAACCAAATTTCACCCCAAAAGCCTATGAAATGATACAGGTCTTGTTAAAAAAACTCCTTTGTGCCAACAAATTCCACCTGACTGAGGGATGATAATACTTCACCTTTCTCCGTGGATTTTTCTTCAGGGAAGTATCTCCTTATCAGCCCCCAGACCTTAGAACCACAGGTACTGTAGCACGGGGGAAGCATTCACACACTTTAAATGCTTTAACAACCCTTCCAGGGCTGCATTATGTCAAGAGTTTTTGTGGACATGTCCAAGGCTACAGCATGCTGGGATTTTGCTACAAATGTTCTTTTCTCCCTATCACCCCAGTTTCACTAGGTGGATTTAATTTTTTCTTTTGATATTTGTTCAAAATTTTTGAATGTGCTGGCCCACCTGTATCTAACATATATTTCTCAAACATGTACACAGGATAGCATAAATATCAGATATTTCTGGGACACTGTGCACTTACTACTCAAGGTCTGCATAATCACTGCACATTTGTCCAGTAAGTCAGACACTTCTTGGAAGCACTGGATAATGTACTGTGCATGTAGACATCGCTTGTGCTGTGCACATGTTACAAAGTGGTTTGTGCGTGTACAAGAAGTCTGACGTGGCAAAACAAAGTCAGATTTACCTCACTAACAGTAAATTCAACTGTCTCTCACATAAACTAGCTTTATTAGATATGGTTTAAGTAGCTGAAGTATATACTGGCTGTACAAACGTTCATTGCAACGAATATGCCGTACACCAGAATTTGCGATCTCCAGATCAGTTACACTGCTCATGTAGGTTCTCAGCTGGTCACCCACGTAAGGCCCCTTGGAGCAGACTGCGTATTCTATCATTCCTTAAGGTCATCCTTTTTATGAGTTCCTAAACAACCCAAGACTCAATTTGCTATAACACAATCTGGTACATCTAACCACTTAACCCCTTGAGTAATCACTCCTTCCTATCCCTGGAAAGCGATTTGCAAGAATTATCCAACATCATGCAAGGGCAAACAGATACCAACAGCTCTGTGCTCCCCAAAGAAATCAAATAAACAAAATAAAGCTACCCACTCAAAAAATCACGTGCCTTCCCAAAACTGCTCTTTCAGTGAAACACAAGTGTTGCAATCAAAAGACCTGTGTTAAGACAAGACTATAACATCATCAAGTAGAATGTGATCAAGAATAGGATAAGGCTTTTGCAGATGGGAGAAGGAAACAAGCTTGTAGCTGTAGATTTTAACCTTCCATATGCAGTGTTATATATTGCATGTTCCTAATCTAAGGAAGAATAAAAGCTGTATTGTAAAAAGCCAAGATGCTCAGATAAAGAAATCAAAGTGTAATCATATTTGATGTAATCTAGGAACCACTTCCAGCCACCATCACAACAGACTGTTAGGAAGAAGGTCATAATACAGATAATTATAGTAGGAACTGATGAAATTCAAGAGGCTGTTCAGAAAACTGGATCCAACTTGGTTCGGAGTGCTAAGTGACCATCAGAAGACCCTTATATGTTGTCTTAACTGTGATCCCAGAAGCAGGACTTCCCAGTGCAGGCAGGTGACACAATGGAGCTGTTAGGACCTTAAATTGTTTAAGTTTCCTTTAATGCCATTGATATGCTCATCATAGAACTGAATATTATTGATATAATCAGTAACTCAAGAAACTCCTAAGCTACGAGAAATCTCAACAGTAATAAAACACTAACAGTAAGCCACCACATAATGGAGAAGGACAGGATACTCACCATTGTTTTTATTTCCTTGAAGATTCGTATAACACACAGAAATTAGCAATAGAAAGATAACTTGAGAGTAGAAAAAGAGAACGAACAAACCGAGCAAAGAGTAATACAGGAAGAGCCTAAATATTAACTTTCTACTACCTTTAAAGACCAACTGAAATTTTAAGCCTACCTGTAAAAGCACACGTCACTATAACTTTATTACCATTTAACAAACTATAATCCTACTTAACAGAAGAAAACCATCTGGAACCCCTTCATCAAGCCAAAACAAAGCAGTGAAGTCTCTAAGCCTCTTCAAAACCCACCCTATTGTAGGCACTGAGGACATCACCTTAATTACTCACGCAATAATGGAATTTAATACCTGTACATTTTTGTTATCACGAATACGAATTGCATCAAAGTTTCAAAAGAAATTTGGAAGAGGCTAAAACAACAGCAGCATGACTTGTGTTAAAGTACAGATGGGAGGTTAAAAGGTAACCCCGAGTCTGCCAGTCAAATTCATAGCTAGCCTGCAAGATTATCATGGTCCATAAAAGTGCTTGCATCAAACCCATTCAAAGCCATTCTGTTAAACTGCAGTTGCCAGATTTAAACAAACAAACAAACAAACAAACAAACAAACAACACCACTAAAACAACAAACAAACACAACCCCCCCCCAAACAAAACAAACAAACAAACAAAACCCCAAACCAACCAACCAACCTCACCCAAAGCCCCCAACTATGCAACTTTGGAAAAAGCAATCTTAGTTAACTAAATAAATACAAGAGAATAGGTAACATGCTATTTAACACCTCACAGGGAAAAAAAAAATAAAGCAAACCAGAGATGAAGTAACAAATGACAAAGTAACAGAGAAAGAGTTGTCAAGGAAGCTTGTCTTTCCAGAGTAACAGTCTCACTGAAAAGAAAAAACAACAACAAACCAAACTTCTAAGTTCTAGTTTAAGACTTATATCTCACCAGAACTTTTGTAAGAAACAGCTAGCTCTCTTACATCTCAAAAATTAAACAGCTATTAATCCCTGGAATGTAAATTAATTGTCTGTACAGAATGATCCATTCTGATACATTCTGTCTTCTATTTGGTCCCTGGTATTAGTGCCAGTTGTCTACCTCTAAAACAGAGCATACCAAATAATGCAGTATCAGATACCTCAGTGACAAAGGTCTACTAAATTCTACTTTTTCTCATTTTGCGCTCTTTTTGTAGGAACTAAGAAAGTCTCTGTGTCTGACAAAAAGAGTTCCTGCAACCTGAGTAATTACATGCAACTGCAAACAACCTAACCAGTTAAGCCGGGAAAACGTCCAGATTGTTTGAATACAGTAATGCTACATTAAGCTATTTCTCTCCTTTGTTTGCTGAGATACTTTGTGCAGTCAGTTCAGTTGACTTGAGCAGTCAATTGCATAATAAAAAAAAAAAAAAATTTTTTTTTTTCTTTCTCAGCCTTAAACAGAAATTTAAGCCTCGGTTTCTATTTCTGTACCTGCCAGCATCGCAATCACCTCAGAAGCTGGAATGATTGGCAGAATCTCAAGAAAGAATCAGGATTATACCAGCAAGGTTTATGCAAGTCGGAACAGAAGAGTGGGTGGACGGCAGGTAACCTGCGAGAAAACTTCCCTAACGCTCATTCCTTCCTCCACACGCCAGTGCCACCAGACACGGACTGCCCCGGCTTCCCACAAATGCTTGGAGGACGAGGCCTTCACAGGACTGGGTTCCTAAGACGAACTCCCAACAGTAGTCAGCCAGACAAGCACCTTGTGAGCGAGGCCCTACGTGTCGCACGTGTCATTTAGATAACAGGTAATTTTCTCGTTGAAAGTAAGGCAATTAAACAGTCAAGATGCGTCTTGACCAGTAAAATCAGAAAGTGTGTCAAACATGACTAACGGTAGCCTTTGAACACAGTAAACATTAGTGACTAAATAAATCCATATTTGACGAACAAGATCAAGTAGCTAAGAAACACGATCCCACGCTGGTTTAAGCAATCACTTTACAATGAAATACCTCTGCAGCATCTGCTTCTACTGTAACTGCTGAATGAGCAACAAAACTAGAAAGCATATACATTTCACAGTGAACGTCAGAATGAACCACAATAATTATTATCTACAAATAACAACACTGGAAGCGAGAATATTTCTTTATAGGGTGAAAGTGTGATGAAGGACTGTACCTTACTAAACATCCATACAACATCAAAGAAGAAAGATCCAAAAGCAACATAGCTACTAAACTTTTTTGGTGACTTTCGGCTGCAATAAACCCTTTCAATAGTGTATTTGAAATCATTGCCATTGTTCCCCTGCATGGGAAAATCACATCCTCTCTGCAGGCTTTAAATAGACAAACTGTTCACAGAAGAAACCACAGAGGGTAAATGGGAAGCTTCCCCCAACAGCACGGAAAACCATCAGAACCACTGTCTTGTTACTACAGTTATTGAAACTCATAACCAAAGGCAAAACGTTCATTATATCAATTAGCAGTTTTAGTGAGTAAGATGAAATATTTTTTTCTACTTAATTATTATCACACTGTTTGAAATGGTATTTCCTGGAATACTGATAAATTCACTAAAATCTTCGTCTCAGTTCTTCAAACACATTGGTGCCCTCAAAATATTGATAACTAATGTACTAGGTTACAATCTAAGCAAGAAGTAGTTATATATGAAACTGATCAGAAACAAAAAGAAACATCAACAATTTTAATGTTCTGATGTTAGCTTTTTAGTGATTAGCTCTCACCAACTTATTCTTACTTTCCATGCATGAAGTATAGCACAGATATATATTAATATTGGGACTGTACTTCACCAGGGGACTCTTTAGTTGCTTTAAGTATTTTAGTCACAGCACATCAGCAAGGCTTTCTCCTGACCCCAAAAGACCAAAGATTAATGGGAAAATCCAAATTGTAACTTCTAAGAAAACACAAACTAATAATATAATTTTTTTCCCATCTGAAAAACTGAATGGGAAAGAAGCAGCCTATACTTTCTGATGTTACCAAGCATTAAGATGCAATAATATCAGTATCACCGGGTGTCAGGTTCTACCAGTTGATGTGACCTTCCTTATCCACAGAGTAAGAAACAGGACACACGCTGGACTGTTCATGCTTATGAGTGGATTCATGACAGCAGGGCAGTTTTTGTTAGCAGGGAGGGAACACGAAGAACCCTGAGTGAGACTAACAGTGAGAAAAAGATGGTTCTGCTGCTTTTGTTGTAGGAAACCTCAGGAAGTTTTGCCTATGTTTATCTGAAAGTCTTGGAATTCCTCTGCTTTGCTTTCATGTTGACCCTTTAAGTAATTACTGGATTTATGATACACATTTTCTTTGTCACTGTTACATTAGCTGATATTATCAAAGAATAAAGATGTTATCACAAAAACAATAGTAGAGCCATATTCAGCAATATACAGAAAAACCTACTGCACAGATTTCAAAACAGCTACTATTCATCAGTGCCAAGTTTGGAATAAAGTGAATCCACCTTATACTGATGTATATCAGGATTTATGATGGCTAGCAGCAGATGCATTAAGAGCACACAGACTTGGTTTCAAATAAAGTCAGAGATCATAGAATCATAGAATCATTTCAGTTGGAAGAGATCCTCAGGATCATTGAGTCCAACCATAACCTAACTCTAGCACTAAACCATANAACCTCCTTTCAGGTAGTTGTAGACAGCGATCAGGTCTCCCCTCAGCCTCATTTTCTCCAGACTAAACAGCCCCAGTTCCCTCAGCTGCTGCTCATCAGACTTGTGCTCCAGACCCCTCACCAGCTCTGTTGCCCTCGTCTGCACTCTCTCTAGTGCTTCAATGTCCTTCTTATGATGAGGGGCCCAAAACTGAACACAGTATTCAAGGTGGGGCCTCACCAGTGCCGAGATACTACAGCTATTTTTCCTTGAAGCAAACGGTGACAGTTCAGATAGCAGAGTAAACATTAATGCGACCATAGTGACTCCCTCTGTCAGGCATGTTTACTTCTAAAAACACACACATTTACTTTCCTTGTATAACACAATGCCCATCACCCTGCCATTTGCACAAATATCTTGTGGACTAATGGGGTGGCAGAGGTGGGAGGAGGGGTGCAGCACAAGGCAGTTTGCTGTCTACCTGCCAAAGGACATCAGAGGGGGACAAACAGGTGACTGCTATCTGTGGCTCTGTAAACTCCAGTTCCCACCACCAGGCAAAAGTACGGCTCGCATGATGTATAACATCATCCGTTCCAGCAATGTCTACCATTGAGAAAACTTTCAGGTCACAGAGGTCCTGAGATGGAAAAGAAGGCCGTGTGTTCATCATGTAGCCCTAATTATTTACTGAGATCTTAATGATGTATTGAACAAAGGTTTACTATTAGTTTCCAGTAATTTAAGGAAACCAATGACTTTTCTGGCAGCCTAAAAACCTTTTCTGTAAAATAATTTCTATATATGGCTTTTTAATGGCTTGGACAATAACTTTATTACAATTGTCGGTAGCAGCTTAGGACATTACAGTGCCTGATCCGCTTATCTTATTATGCTGAGTTTCCTTAAAATAATGTGCATACAAATAAATATATTGTACTTAGCAGCTTTCCTTTGTGTGGCTTTTCTTATTATTTCCATATTTCTATTTGTGAGGAAAAATGAAATACGTAGAAGTTTAAATATGCATGATATACAAGATTCTCAAAAATTGGCTAAGCACAGAGGGGAGCGATCTCTATTTCTTTTTCAAGAGAGGATTGCCTTTTACATCCACATTGCACTGCTTTATAGGGGTTTATAAAGGGGTTTATAAGCCCCTACCTGGGAATGCAGCAATTTTTCCATGAGCCTGAGGCAGGAGTGGGATGCGGTGCTACAACTGTGCTTCTTGACTTAGCCTACTGCCAAAGCCCTCATTTAGACAAGTTTTGTGTTGGATCCCAGTGGCAATTATGCCATGGCCAGCAGGCCTGCAATTTTTATACCAAGTAAGAACCATCACGAATGGAGCCGGCCTTTTGTATAGGACAAACAATCTGCCCCAGGAACTTGCAGCTAAACTAGATAGCAAATTATTTTCTCATTTGGTAAGGCTGCTTGAGATTTTTACAAACCATTTGTGTTTCATGCTGGGTGAAAACACAGACCATTCATAGCTTTTTGTGAAAGCAGCGTGTGAACAGCCGATGGCCTGGTGCTCAGGACAAGTGACTTGTCTGAACCGCAGCTGAGCTGCCTGGTCACCCTTGTCCCCACCACCTGTGTGACTGCCCTGACATAAGGGCTACCAACACTTCTCTCTGGGATTTTCTTCCTTCTTTCTCACCGTCTCCACTTTGGTTACAAAAAAAAAAGGCATTTTCTAATTATTTTTCTTGAAGAGTTCAGCTGAAAAATTTCTAACTGGCTCTATGTACTCAGGCTGGGAATGACAGGGTGGAATCTGTATTGCCACTAACGATATTTACTGTTTCAGCCTCTGCTACAAAGCCCACGTTATTGCTAAATATGTAATATGATAAACCCTGTCCTCACTGAGACCTCAGTGATCCCACTGAAGACAATAGAGGTCCCCAGGCTTAGCCAAGGGCTGACTCAAGCTGCGGCATTCCACTCTGTGAGGTTAAATGCTTCGTGCTCTTATTTTTATGTATCTCGAATGACATAAAAATAAGATTGAGTATTATAACAATAGGTTAGGTGGAGCGCAAACTGAAAGTGCCTACAATGTATGCCTATAATCCTTTTAAACAAAACAATACTAAATTGTTATTTGATAAAACCACTCAGTGAAAGCCAGCAAAAGGATAGCGTGAAGCTAGAAAAGCTTGTCAGATCAAGTTTTGAAAACTCTATTCTGAAAAAATGTTGCCATAACCTTAGAAAGCAAATTTATCAGCAGATACACCAGTTAAGTTTGGATCTGTTCAAAAGTTTGTCTTTGGAAACAAAAAGCAATGTTTTATTTCATTGTTTCTTTTTTTTTTTTTCTCAGTGACCTCAGTAGGTAGGATGACAAAGTCACTATCATTTGAACAACAATGGAATACAAATTATGCAAACACAAAGAAAAGAGTACTTGTTTTTTGGGCATATAGTGTCTGTGGCTAACTGAAAAGACTGAAATTCTTTCTCCTCTTTCCTATTTTTGAATGAAGCTCTCTCACAAAGAACAGAAAAACATACAGCCAACAAATGCATGCCTACCCAGGTAGCATCTTGCATTTCTGTAGATCCCATTCAGTTATCTTAGCACCGATGCCTTGTAACATTTAATAACCCACAACAAGGTTGTGTTACTGCCTTACACGGACAATAGTAAAGATGGAATAGAAGCCTATAATGTAATAAACCACAATTCCACCCTTTAAAAAAAAATTACCTTAACTGAAAGTAACTACAGCTCTGCAACATTTTCTCTGGTTTTACGGTAATTTTCTTTCCTGTATTTTCCAGGATTCAAACCCAGATTTATCCCACCAGATGTTAGGGTTTGAGGTACCACAGTTTGCCCCAGGCTTCCTCCATCGTCATCTCCACAGATATCTCTGAGCAGATGATTTATGGAACATGTGGGCTGCACAGCTTCCTAAAGAAGCCTACCCTTCTCCACCGACTGTAAACACACAAGCAGGACACTGGCTCGGAAGCTTCACTTGCACTCCTAAAGTTAGGTGAGACAAATCTGAGCCTTTGTGTATATTCAATGGAATTCACATATTTCAGGTAGAGATTCCATTCAAATTAGTTGTAAAAGTCAAACAAAGGGAATTTTTTTAAAGAGAGACCTGTATTCATTTGTCTTGTTACTCACGGTGGAATTGCCGGACACACACACAGAGTTTACTAGGCTTTGAAGTTATGCCCTGTAATACTTCTTAATTTTTCTCACTTATGTCATACGGCACTGTTCTGTATGCAAAAACTCCCAAGATGCATATCCATCAAAAAGCCAAACGCTTAATTGCTCTAGTTGGGCATAGCAAATAAAGGGCTCCAAAGCATTATTATTCTACATTGTTTCAGGCACATAGAAAGAGCATTCTAAAAAAATAAAAACAACAGAAGAAAAGCTGCTACTGTAATCAGCCATGATTGAAGGTATTTCCTGTATTTTGCTATCAAACCAGTTGTTTTTTCCATTACATACTAAGTGAACTTTAGTAAGGTCAAGACACCAGAGAAAAAAAGGATCAGAATATCTTTAATCAACTAAAGTTGACTATTTTAGTCTCTCTCTTTCAGATGTTTAGTCCTGGACCTCATCCCACATCTCCAATTTTGTTACTTAAATCATAGATGCATAAACGATGTCATTTTGAATTTATGATTTAGATAGCTGTTTTCAATGGCATTTAACTTATTAGCCTTACACTTCCCTCAGCCTAAAGGTCAATCAACCTCACGCTGCATAACAATACCAGTATTATTTTAGGATGATAGAAGTCCAATAGGGGAGATGGGTTTTCATTCACAATTGTAACACTGGGCCAAAACCGTCCCTCAGTTGGAAGCCTATCATTTTCCGTCATGCTACCTATCAAGATCAAGCATAAGTTTTGAAAGGACTATTAAGCAAAAGTCAAAGCTACTATAGCATAGGTTAATTTGATCCGATCCTGTATATTGTCATCCAGCTGTTACACTAAATACAGACTGTTTTAAGGTGTCTAACATCCCTGTCCCGTGCTCTGACCCTATTCCTTGAGAAAGCACTTTTTTTTTCCTCCCTGAATGTTAAATGATATTCTTTTACTTGTTAATGTAATACAAACGTCAACACCTCCCTCAGGAATGACCAGTTCCAAGCATGTTGTTGACTCGATGAAGAAGGGAAAAGCTTGCCATGTTTTCCCAGCAGCTACTAAGAAAATCCAGTTCTGTCACCTAACGGAGAAGACCAGCCTGCCTGAACACTGTTGACAAGGCTGAAAGCCGACTCACCATGAAATCATTTTATCTGCCTACTGAACACAGGTGCACACAGTGGAGGCTCCAAAGCTCAGCTTAGGTCCTGTTCTTCTTTGCTCTGCACCACTTGTCTAACTTTGGGACTTCAGAAAAGTTCTCTTTTTAATTGAGCTGAGGTTGTTCATCAAAAGAAAACCAATGACACTCACATAAATCCTGATTTTTCAGCCAAGGAACCAGACCTTCCCTATACTGAAAGACAACAACGCATAGTGAAGATGAGCTCTTAAAATATTACGATCTGCTTGTAAAAGGTAACACAAATCTTTTACATCCTCAATAATGCTTATTTTGTGCTTCTGCTAGGAACAGACAGAACCACTATTAGATTTGGGGCAAACATGAAAATGTGGCAATGCTGGGGACCTACTTCATAATTTGAATTGATCTTCTTTTCCTTCATTTCTTTGACTTAACTCTATACACTCTGTAGACTTTTAAACAAGATGCTTTAAAAAAAAATAAAATCTTAGCCTGGCAACCACAACATAGTGCATACAATAAAATGGCCAAACCCAGGTGAGCACATCCTGAGCACATCCTGAGCAAGCCATTAATGCACCAGCATGAGCTTACATTTCAGTGCCTTTTCTGTACTAGCCAAGGCTCTCTGCGGCTTTGTGATGCCCAGAAACTGTAAAGGAGAAGGGTTGCTGAAGGTTTTCACATACAGTGTTTCTTTTATAGAAGAAACAAATTTATCAGAGTTCTCTTTCCTATGCTCCCAAGGGTGTCCTTAGCAGGGAACAAACACAGCTCCCAGCGGTAAGCAGACTCCTGTTAAAGCTCCATATCGTGTTTCCATGGCGAAAAATGCTTTCTTAGTCAGAAAAAAATCCCAACAACTCTGCAGCGAACTTTTGTACCGACACTGATTTTTTTTCCAACCTCACTTTGGTCTCAGTTCAACCTCCTGGGTCTTTTTATGGAAAGCCTTTCCACAGATTGGTGCATGTAATATTACGCAGAATGGATTACATAAATTATATAGCATAAATGAAATGAGGTAACTCATCGAGAATGTTGCTTTCAACAAAACGTTTACTCATAAGGAATCACTAGTAGGCTGATTTTAATAAATTCTGCCTCTATTCTGATTTCAGTAGCATAGCTCACATGGCTAAACATGTTTGTACACAATCATGTGGTCTGAATTTGGGAAGCGTATGTAGGCTCTCAATTTAAAATCTTTTCCGACCCTGCTTATACATCAAGGATCAAAACAACAGCAGCCAACAACAGTTCAACAGATTTCTGGAGAAATTATTGGAAAAAGAGTGAGTTAAATCTATTTTGTTTTTTAAGCTTCTAAAAACATTTTGTTATACAGATAGATTTGTCTGTTTCAAATTCTGTAGAGTTATCAATTCTCTATTTTGTTTGACAGCAGTGGAGGGATTCTGGAAAACTTAAGAACCTCTACTGTTTGTCTGTAAAATACAAAGAAGATGCCTGGAAAAATGAGAGTTGCTTGCCCATCTATATTGATCTGCACATAAAGTCCTAATACTGCTTCCAGAGAGACTTCATAGAGATTTGGGCTTTGTACTGATGGTTCCAACTCCAAACCTTTCTTCAATATGTAATTAAAAAGGGCTATATATGTTAATACAGAGAGCTGCATTTTACAAGATACTCTTTTAAAATTACGACTGTGTAGCAAAATCAAATTCCTTGCCCCCCCTACCTCTGTCTGAAAGCTGCACAAACATTCCTAGAGAAACTTTTCTTGTGCAGGAAGTTTCAGCTCCAGCATTGTTTCAAATGCAGCTCCTGCAGCCTCCCTCAGAAAACACATGCTCGGGAACACCACTTTGGCTGTAGTGCCAATGTTTAATATTATCACTCAAAATCTACTTATACAAAGCACCCCACTATTTTTAATTAATATGAATGCTATGGAAAGATGACTCATGGGTTACTCACATGAAATAAAACATGGCACAACTTTGGAAATTTACAGTGTATTCACTTCTGCCAACATCAAAGTTGGCAAAGAGCGCTATTACCAATTTACCTTCAGCTGTAAAGACAGAGGGGCTACAGAGAAGAGCCTAACAGTCCAGCCCAAATTAAGAAAAGAGAGGCAATTCCAAATATAAGATTTGGGAGACTAAGACACTACTTTCATCTCTAACATTTGGTACTTCCTGGCTAGTCACTGCATGTAAATACTGACTTCAGTAGGATTCTAAATGTAACCTATTGACCAAAGTGGGCTGTTCTTAAACAATTTTGTCAACATTAAAAAAAGAAAAAAAGTTACGTCGACCCTGAAGAACTATCTTTGCAATTTCTATGTGCCCAGTCACTAGGTCTCTCTTGAGGGCCCTGATAATCAGACTCTATGCTCTGACAAGATCAGAAATTACCTTATAAAACTCTCAGATAGTTACGTGGGCAAAGACTTGCAAGAAACCTAATTATACAGCTTACAGAAGAACTATTTTACATAAAGTTTTGTTAAATTATAATGTTCAAAAAAGTCTCTTTGCAGCATTCTGACAGCATTAAACTGAGCAGACTGAGTACAATTTAATTCCATTGTAAAATTGCTTTGCTCTTCTGGTGTCAGAAAGAGCTTTTACTGTAAATGAGAATCATGATTTTTAAAGAACCAGTGTCTTATACACCAGATAGCAACCTCTATACACCCATGTTATGTTATAACCACATTCTGAATTCCACACAAAAATGTGTAAACAAATAAGTCTCTGAGAAAGATTATCAAAACACTGTAAAACAGAATAGGAGAAAAGCTGCAGAAGTTGTGCTATATCCCAAAGACGTGTATACAACGTATTAAACTCAACATTGCCCAACCCTGAAACAAATGTGGATATTAGTTTAGAGCCTCTGTAGCCAATCTGTAGCATTGTGTTAAGACTTTATATTATAGCAAATGAAATATTAAGGGGTACAATAGTATGGTCCTCAACCCAGATTCAGATGTGGAATGATGACATAAAGTACTCTATTAGGATTGATACAGTTCAACCCTTTACTGCCCACCCTGCCCCAGCCATCATACCTTCCACTTTCTTTCATCCACCCATGCCATCATCACTATAATTAGGCAAACATAACTGCTTTTTAAATGGAACTCGTTAAATAAGGTGTGAAAAAATAAAACACATTTTCTATGGCAGGATTTTGAGATTTTAGCCTAAATGTCTTTCAGATTGGGTTTCTACAGACAATTAGCTTGGCCTGAGAGGCAATGACTTAAATCAGTGACAAAACTGGTACATCTACGGCTTTATAAGCTATAGCTCACTAATATCAGTTAATCTGTTGTTGTTTTTATTACTACACAGAGAATTTCCTGGATGCTCTTTCAAAATTTCTTCTGACCCTTCTGCTCATGGGCAGAACAACTTCTACCCAGTCTGCAGATGTTTAAAAATCTTAGCTAAATGATTTTCCTCTTGGGTCACTCACAGAAAACCAGAACTTTGTTCTAACGTGTATGCAAACACACTGCTCACTCTGATCTCGTGAAGGTTGACAGAAGATCCCCTCTTTTTCCTTTCATGAATCTTCCAAAGGTGAAAAGAGAACCTGTCCAAACCCCAGTGTTGCCCAAAGGGTTTTCCACCTCTGCTATGGGTATTTCTCTCTCAACATCTGTGGAAACCAGCTCAGAGGGTTTTGGCAGAGGCAGCTTCAACCAGCTTGCAAAGGACTGCCTTCAGCCTCCTGCCAAGGGGGACCCTGCTGAGGCTACTTTCCCCCTTCACAATCTTAGCATAATTTTCTGCTATGAGGTATTTAAAGGCTTTTGCATATATGAGACTCAGGGCCTCTCTGTCGTGGTTATGTAGCATAATAAACTGCACTGGCCCCTTTGGACCTATTACAAATTATCAACAAATGAACTGCGACACATTTGGTATGCCTTTTTATGCCCTCAGTATACAGTACCATAAACACTTGCTGTCCTCTCACTGGTAGTTAATTTTAGGTGAGTATGTACTCAGGCAATTTCTTAAGTGCATATTATTTTTGTTATACAAGTACTCCTTTAGAGCTGTTTCAGATTTACTGATGTTTGGAAGCTTTTAAATATCCATTACCCACTTAACTGACCATAGCAATCCATCTGACTCATTATTTGTGTTAGAATATATTTAGGCATCTTTTTCAATGTGTGTTAATAGACCATAGGATCTCCCTTGGAAACACTATAATAAATCAAGTAAACATCTACTGAAGTGCTATAATGTTTATTTGTTACTACTTAATTTTACCCTCAATATTCCATATTTCGAACACACAATGTTCCTCAGCTCAGGTTATTAGTGACGTAGTTATCTTTGGGCTTTTTTTGGGGAAGCACTGCTTCTATGTCATTCAGTTTCACACCAAGGTGCACACGTACCAGCTGCTATATTGGCTATTTACTGTTAAAGCCACCCCATCCTTCCCTCCCCTTTGACAGGGCAATCACATGCCCTGAGACTGCAATACTTTCTGAAAAATACTTTTACAGTTGCCACTGTCAAATCTGCATTAAAAAGATATACACAACCACAGGTACTATTTGCATTTGATATGCTTTGAAGAATGTTTTCTGTTGACTTCCATGCATCAGCAGAAGGAAATAAAAGTCTGCGGGAAAAAATATATCTTCATAAGTATTGGCATTATTTCTGGCCTCTCCCCCTTATTTTTTTTTTTCCTCTCTCTGCTGTTTCGCAAGAGTAACTACTGGAAACAAATTCTAGAAGCAGGAGGCAAGAAGTGAAGACCAATCTGGCGTTTACATAGTGAGAAGTGCTGCTTGGGTTTCTCCTCATAAACTGGATGTTGCCGTAGGAATTTTTTTTTTTAAGCCATTACAATTCCAACATACGTGGTCTTGGAGGGTCAAAATTCAATTTGGTGGTGGTAGGAGAGCGTCTCTCCCTGGTGCCATCCACCTCTGGGTGTATCACAGTGCAGAAACCACGCAAACTCCCATCCTTGGCCTCGCTGCCGTTCCTGCTTAGCCCTGCTCCACATCTGCCTCCTCCACACGTACCCAGTGCTGCTGAGATGATGAAGACCTTGTCTTTCTGCCACTGTCTGCTGCTCTGGGCAGCTCCTTGTTTGGACTCTGTGAAACTCTGGCAGCCAAGGAGAGGGGCAGGCAGCATTTCTGACACAAGAAGGTAAGCTGAGTGACTTGTTACCACTCTGGCCTTGTTACTCCTCACCTTTCTGCTCGTTTGCAGCACAGTCACAGCCACCTGAATCCTTTTGTTCCACTTTCAGATTCCCCTGGTTAGGCTGCACATAGTCGGTCCAAGGTCCCTCTGATGTAATCCTCCCACTGTTTATTCTGGTAGCAGCAGCGACTTTGATGCACTCCCCAGAATGCTGGGGTTCTTACTGGCTGTATTTTCTCCATTTTAGTTCATTAGGCCACTTCAGTAAACCTCCCAGTGAACAACATTATTTCTGTTTTCTTACATCTGAGTGCAAGCTGTCAGCTAATCAGACAGTTCGAAAGTTTGCAAAAGTCTCAGTGATAACTCAGTTTTGCTGGCTTTCAGATAGGCTAAATTCTCATTTTCCACAGCCTTTTGCAAAGGTAAGCAAAACAATATGGGTTTTTATAAAAGTGCATTCTCAAATGTTATGATTTTCTATTTTAAAATAAACACATTTTCAATCTGAAAAGTCAAAACAAGGTCCAAAATCATGCGGGAAGCTGCACACATGAATAATCTCATTGAATCAAAATCAGCCTATGAGTACACTGATCTTCACACAGAAATGTTTGCTGGAGCAGCATCTAAGTGATAAGCCCTTTTATAACAACGAGGTGGATAAAGCAAAGGGCGGTGAGAGAAGAGGAGGCAAAGAGAATAAATGCAAACCTTGAGCCAAAAATAGCAAGGTTCTGGCCAAAAGATGGAAAAAATTTGCATGCAAATGTCTTTGCCAAAGTGCATCATGCAAATTTTCTTTTAAGATTGTTTAGTATTTTGAGTATCATTATTTTAAAAACACTAAATAGAGTTCCTTACATGTTTTCGTCTATTGTTTTGCATTGCTGTCCAACTTCTCTGTAACACCTCAAGAGCACAACAAAATCTTTGTGAAATGCCTATCACCCCCGAACCACGTTTGCTGGGCAGTTTGTATTACTATGAAACCTTGGCAGATGCACTCAATGGCATGCAAAAAGGCAAAGCCTCACCCGTAATGTGACATAGTTTCAACACCACTGCAACTGGGTTATAGAAACATTTTCCATTGTTGGAAGACAAACATGACTGAAGGGCACAGCAAAATTCTGTCCTAACTTTTGACTGTTAGCAGCAGAATTACATCTACAAAGCACCATCAGAGTTTTAATGCACTGTGAAACACGTAACATTCTGTTCTGTCAGAAATTGTTTGAAGATAATGATTTTGTTTGGAACTGGTGTACATGTTTCTGTAGAAACAAAGCTGTGTCTCGGCATTTTAGAAAAACGACAGGGATTGTCTTGTGTCAGTACATTTCAGTTTTACATGTGCTGCAGCTCTAGGGGATTTTAATTTCGTGTATGTTTCTCTCAGCTACAATCTTCTTATCAAATGCAGAAAGATAACACACATTTCTTCCTGTTATAAAACGAAAGCGCAAACATCAATCATCTAAAATCACCGACAGTCACCCAGAAATAAATACAAATATGCTCTGTAACATGTCGCTGCTATTATCTGCTGAGAAGCACTGTTGCCCTTTCTACTGAACGTACCGGAACATGGCTGCCCTCGCAGGAATGTAAACTTGGCATTAACCCTGGCAGATTCCCACTCCCTGCCCTCTCCCATTTAACATTAACTCACTCCTATACTGTTATCAGAAGGTAAAGGTCATGGCTTTATTTACACAATACAGCACTATATAAATGGTCATTAAACAAGAAAATCTTGCACCAAATAAACGTGCAGCAAAAAAACAATGCTGACCTCGCTACCGGGAACTCCCCCTGGAAGCACCTCGTCATACCCCACACGAGGTCAACGGTGCTGCTCTATCCTTCTAAATATTAACTGCCCGGCACTGCTCCTCCGCATACCCAGCTTCCATGCAAGAGCCAACTGAGGACTTATGTTCCAAACCCAGGAGAAATTTAGAAAGCATTCCTCTGTTGGCGAGACCGTGTGGTTCATATCCTATTCCCACAGCCTTTACTCATCCTTCCACAGCTGGAAACCTTGTCAAAGGCCCTCCTATGCGACAGCAGCCTTTAGCACAATACATAAGCTGGGCAGATGGCAGGGTGGACTCCCCTCGGTCTGAATGCCAGAAGCCTGGGAACCAACCCTTCTTCCTGCTTCTCATCTCCCTCAGCCCCGCTCCTCTCCACCCCGGCCCACCACTGCCTTTTCCTGCGGGGAAGATATCCTGCTTATTTATGGGTTTCATGACTGCTGGCCTGCCTCGATCCAGCAAGAAAAAGTGAAAAGAGGGCAGGAGGCCACCGACTAAAATCCCGTCGGAGCTCATGCTTAGTTTTGGAAACCAGACGAGGCAGAGCAGAGCATGGATGTGGCCCAGGACGCAGACCCGGGCAGGGAGCGCTGGTCGGCAGTGTGGCTTGGACAGCCATCCCTAGAGACTCTGGGACTCGGACACACACCCAGCAGCACAGTTCCCTCCTTGCTCCCTGCTTTTACTGAAGGTGATGGAAATAGCTTGTTGCTCACAGAAGCAAAGTCTAACTTCTCTGTGGCAGTGGGGAAGGGCTTGAGTTCAGCAAATTCCCATGCTTAGGTCTGAATATGATGTCTGAGGGTACAAGGTCTTTCTTGCCCTCCCTCATGGACCACAGCTCAGGCAGCAGTTTAACCTTTAACTGTTTAGAGTTGCAATAAGATGATCTTTACATACTTGAAACCAAATTTAAACCAAAAATGCTCCGTGTCTGGCTTTGTATTTTAAAAAGCCAAAAAAAAAGGGGGGGGGGAGGAGGGGAATTTTATTTGGCTTCTGCCATTCAGAAATAACACAGTAAGGAAACTTTGGAGAATTATGACTTTTAACATGTTAACCACTGACCATGCAACATTTTAATCAGTGTAAATATAACTCCTCACTACTCCGCCAAGGTTGCACTGAATCATACAACCACCAGTGAAGTCAGACTTTCTAAATATTCTTATTTCACATAAAAACACACTAATGAAAGTGCTTTTAATTTTAGGTAGTTCTTCTTTCTGGAACACTGGTGTGTGCTACCCTGATAAATGGGAATGCTGGGAAAACTGATAATCCAAGGAAAAATTCAGTTAGTGTTCAAACAAGTTTTTAGGGTATTTGTGTATGGAAAAAGCCCGGAGGTATTCAGGGATTGGCATCAGCATATTTATATTCGCATTCTCCTCAATTCAGTGTTAATATATCCTTCATCACAACCAACTTTCTAATTACAGAGTGCACAGAGCCTCAGAAAGCTGCAGCAAGTTACAGGCTGGATTATTACTTCATATGACTGGGGAACATGATAACCACAGCTACGAACGAGGACTCCCCTGTGACCATGTGCTGTACGATTTGAAAGCAACATCTCACAAACCTTACATTCAAAACCAAAAGAATGAGTTAACCCAAAGCAGCTTAAGACATTTTTTTATCCTCTCAGGTGAATCACAATTGTGTACCTTCAGTTCCCTTATCTTGTATTTCAGAGCAACACTTTTAAACACTTGAATGGTCTGGAGCACACCAGGTATCAGGCGACATGCAACCACTGGCCCTTCGGGTTTTCACTGTAACAAGGTTTGTAGCTCACACAGTTATTCCCTAAATCAAACACGAACTGGGGACACTGGCATTTATGTTAATGAAGTGTTACTCCATTCCAGTGCTGATGCCCCTGCCTGGGGAGGCAACAGTTCTTTGTATGTATTTCAGGCCAGAGCGAGCCACTTGTGTCACCTCACTTGAACTCCTACAATGAGAACCAGAGACACCCACCCAGGTACTCCTGTCCTCAGCCCAACGGCTACTGGTGAAATAAGAACATGTAACACTTGCACATATCTGTGGAAAGTCCACAGGAATGCTGAAACTCAGCACAAGAGGGGAGCACAGAACTGGCAGTTTCTTAACACCCCATTTGTTGCATCTTCCCTACATAAGAATATCTATTAAGCTGATGATGACAGACTTTAAATACACCAGACTCCAGGGACAGGTGACAGTGAACACAGTCCACAATCTTTCACCACCAAGTTCGAAGTCCAGCTCAGCTCACAGGCAAAACAAGATTCATAGTCCAGCCCTTAATTCCTGATGCTTGGATACATTTTTTCAAAGTGATGCAATTGCATAACACAAACACCGACGACTGCCAGAAAGTGTGATTGAAACTTCTCTAGTGTCTGATTGATTTTACTTGTATTATCAGGCCCCAGCTTGACAAGTGCCCGGATAGCTGAATGCCAGATGAGAGGGAAGGTGGCAGGGATAATGCAAATATTTTAATTAAGTTGTTGAAGCGTTTTTGACACAACAACAATAACATTATACCCTTAAAAATGCTACACTGAAAATTATCCTAAAGTTTATGCATTTAGTAACACCATCATCTTTATATTAAAAAATTGTGAGGTTCATCTTTGTTTCAAACATAAACTCAACAAACGAAAGGAAGGTATGTAATTCCAGCGAGCATACAGATAATTGGATAAGCCTGGGAACAACTGTTGGGCCAGTTGCTAAGATGTGAATTTAGAGAATAATTTCTATTGCCAAACAGGGAGCTGGGTTTCTCTTTGAACTCCAGGGGAAATAAGGATAAACTAGTTATTATAAAAGATGATCATTTAGTATCATCTTAGCACTTTCTAAAAATCTAACCAACAAGCCAAAGCATGAGCTAAAACTAGTTATTTACTTCCAAAAATACAACTACGTTTAGCTCCAAACCAACACTTCCACATACACGGCTGAAAAAAGATCAGAAGGTATAGCAGCTATTTTCAAACCTGCATTTCCATCTTAGTTTATTTATATATTCCCCACTTTCCTTGAAGTGTTGCCCACACAAGCAGCATTCCCCACTTTGGAGAATAACCATTAATTTCACACCACAGTGTTTTTTCTAGAGATATAATTACACAGAAGACAAGTATTCTTTATTAAAATATCTGACGGCATGTTAGGTAGTTATGACTAGTAGTTATTCAGGACCATAGGTTTTCTTTTCTTTTTTTCCCCTCCTCCCCCCCCACCCTTTCCTTTCCTTGTTTGCCAGTTAATAAGAGGCTTGGAGATGTAAAGGAGTGACTTGATCCCAATGAGTTTTTAACATTGTAATAAAAGATGCAGAGAGGTACTGAATAATCAGGCTGAAACTGTTCTGTGCAAGACAAATATTCTAACTTACGTGTGACATCAACAAATCCATTCTCCCAGGGCCTGGCACACTATGAATGAACTGTGACATTTTTTTACGATTAATTCTTTTAAGGTAATCTTTAACTTCTTCCTTCTACTTGTATTTTATAGAGTAATCGGGATATTCATTTTATGGATTGTTGAAACTCCTAGTATTCCCAGGTTGGGAAAACGAGTTATTCTTACAGACATAACTACACTCAGATCCAAAAGCCTGCTGTCACAACTACATCTGTTCCTAATGTTCTTCCTGTTGCCTGTTTTCAGTTTCTGCTTTCATCCTACAACTCATGCTATTTCTCTTCCTTTGTCTCTTCTGATAATACACCCAATGTAACATGTCATTTGCAATTTTAGTGTTTTACTGTAGCATGCCAAAGATATGTCAGCGTAGTCTGAATCAGAAGTTGCGAATTATCTTGCAAATTTTAAATTACAAAGCATTGTCTCATCGGAATGATGTTTCTCTTGGGATCGAAGCATTTTGATGATAAAAAGTCACAGAAAGAACACAGGCACACAAAGTGATTCAATGCAGCTTGGAATCAACACACAGTAGAAGCTACGTATAAGACAAGAGAAAAGAGGAGACAAAAAGGGATGTGCGCTGAAGGACGGGAACACGGAGGGGAGATGGAGAACGAATGCACACTCATATAAAGAAGGGGGAAAGTAATTTTACCAATTATTTTCTGCTGGTTCACAGAAATCACTAAACTGACTGCTAATTATGAAGTGTCTAAACTCCAGTTTTCAGGAAGAGAAAATTAGCTCAAGTATTTTTATGGAAACAAATCCTCAAAGTCTTTCACTTTTTGAAGTACCAATCTTGTCTGCTTCCCTGATGATAGATACTTATAAATTCTGAAGTTGACACAGTCTTAGTACGTAAATGTACAAATACATAGCTTTGGAAATAAATGCAGACAACCAACAGGAAATGTGAGATGGGCAGCAAAGGTAAGAAAAGCACTTGAAAACAAATCCATGCAATGTGGTAGGGCCAAAAGACCAAGCCAGTATGCAAACATACCAGTGGGCATGAAAGATGGAGATTAAGGGCTGCAGCTAGCAAAAGAAGTTTGACTGAAAGACCACCTTCAGAGAGATTTGTTTTCCCTAGAATATGCAATGTCCTGCTGTTTCTGATGTCTCTGGAAAGGAGACTTCTTCTATGAGAAGTTTCCCTTCGGATCCCAGTTGGTGGGAAAGCCAGTGGCCTCTGATGGAAGTTACCACTCAGTCCTGGTTACTAGACATTCAAAATCCACTTCTTCCAATTTCTAGCACTCTTGAGAACAGCCTTAATATGAATCCAGGGATGTGACAAATTCCAAATCCTCATCGTGAAATCTGAGACTGCCTGTACCTGAGATGAGTACCCCAAATCAAAACTGATAACCTGAAAGAGGTGAGACTCTCAAGAGAATATCAACATGCAATTACAGCCATAGAACCCAGAATTTTTTGCAGACAGGGCAGGCCTGTATCACAAAGCTGGTAAAGCAATCTGCTTGTGAAAGTCTGAATTTATCACAAGCAATGGCAGGCTGCTAAAAACAAATAAAAAGAGAGAGGAAGGGTGAAATGATGAGATAAAAGTCTTACTAAACACATTGACATCAAGGTGAACATTTTCAAAGTGATTCTTTTTAATATCATAGTTTATTCCTAAACCTTTTCTTCATCATAGTACAATTATATGCATTTTTGTGTGTGCGCACAGGTGCTGAAGATCAGAGGTCTGCGGTGGGGGGCAGAGGTTCAAGTAGATGCAGCGCAGTTGGAAGCACATCGAAACTGTCTGCAAAGAGCCCCTTCCTGCTGGTGACTGAGTCTTCACCCAAACAGTCAAGAGGAAGGGGCAAAAGCAAAGGATTGCAAACGACCATCGCGATTATATCGGAGTGGAGACAAGTAGGACAAACAAACTCAGGAAGCGGGGGGGAGTTAGAAACCCAGAGGAAATCTATGGCACAGGGAGGAAAGTGAAGAGATTGCGCTGATCTGCAGAAAGGTCACCCCTGGGTCGCACCGTGCCAAGCTTTTTCAAACCCGCTTTATTTGGACTATAATACAAAACTGGCACACACAGCTGGCGACTGCTGCAGGGGCTATTCAAATGTTAACATTCTCAATGATAAACAGCCAAAAAAAGTTCTAGGTAAGCAAATTGGAACAAACAACTAATCTAAATCTGGTTGCTAAGAGACAGAGGATTTCAGCCAAAACCAGCCCCAAGCCTCAAGAACACTTTATTTTTGATCAAGAAGAGTACCTGTAGATGACGCCATGTTGGTGAAGAAACATGAGTGCTGATGTGACTTCTGCTGCATAAAAGCGGGATCGAGGTTCGTCAAATTTGCGTGAGCGCTGGATTTGAAACATTAGGTCTCCTCCATTTACATATTCCATGACGAAAAAGAGGCGGTCCTGAAATGAATTAAACAGTGCTATTTAGCTAATTTCTTTTAGTCACACAAAGGACTGCTTGAAGCGACTGCAGCATTTACGTCAAGAAAGGAAAGAAACAAACGCTAGAATTCTGAAAAAAAGGAAAAGCTGACAACCCAAATCTTAACTTAAAGAAAATGAGACATGATTCTCAAAGTAAGAAATGAGAAAAAGGGAATAGAAACAAAATTTGGTAATAAGCAACACACACACACAAATCTCCACATATCAAATGCATATGGAAATATATTTTATATAATGGACACACATATATGATGTTGTTTCTTTTAAAATTTAGCCATAACAACGAAGCGATAAAGTGAATTCTGTCAGCTACTGAAGGGCTGCTGGACAAACATCAGGCTCTTTATTTCTTCTCTTAACTCTTACCAGCTACTTTCCCTGCAAAGTATCTTTCCCAAATTATGTAAAAATGAATTACAGTTGTTAAGCTGTAAAAACCAGTGCTAAGAATCAAAACCACTTACATACAACTTTTTCAATTGCCTCAAACTCTCATAAGACAATGACATATAATTACATTATTAAAATACATATCAAATTATGTTTATTTTCTTCCGATGTTTATCATTTCAAAGTTTAAATTTTCAAGCCTTATTTCATGATGGAGAACGAGAAATGGACTTTACTTGATAACAGCAACCAAGATTCTTAGGCAACTCCCCCATTTTGGTGTGTTTCAGAAAAAATATCCAAAAGTTAAGCACTCAGCGAAATAGTGAGAGAACACCAGTAAACTAAATGTGTGTGTGGCATCTTGAAACATTTATAATCTAAACTGACAATGCAGATGAAGGCATAAGCAAAGAAACGACACACATTCACTTGATGTAACTTAGATACTGTTTTTGTAAATGTTTCTTGTACATTTTCATAGTTTTCCCTAACCTGTATTAACAGCCCTAAGTCATCAACTCTTCGCATTTATAAGCCTACTTGTACATTATCTATTTCCTTACTGTACAATATCTACATCTATATGTACAAGAGTTTAGACAGAGGTGGAGGCAGTTCTCATGTGACGTGGATCTCCATCTTCCAGGTCAGCTGCAGTTTGGCTCTAGCTCGTCGTGTCTGGTGTGCTGGGTTGAAGAAAAGGAGACAAGATGCAGCCTTGCTTCGGATGAGCAAAACCAACAGAAGATGGAAGTTAATTAACCTCTCACAAGAGAATCCAGGCCTGCAGATTACATAGTTTATATACATGAGTCCAGAAATTCAGAAATGTTTGCTGTTTGCCTTTAATGATCTAGTCAAGGGCTCAAATTCAAAGCACGGCACTTAAAAATATCCTTAAGCTTAAGCATGTACATTAATCCTGCTCGTTAAGTGCCTAAATGTTATACTTATCAGGAATGTTTCCTGGAGGAGGCTAGAAATGCTTGGCTGACATTTTGCTGATTACAGAAAGAGGATGCAGAAAAAAACCTTGTGTCTTTCCCCCTATATCTTGGGAACACAGAAGCTGGCAGACTGGACCAAATTCAGGGTCCAGGTGGACTGGCATTCTGGGTAAAACACTGCTAACAACATTGGTACACTTTCCAACATTTTTCTTACCATTCCCTAGCCAGGTCAACCGACTAAAGAATAGAACAAAGCTTCTGGCTGTATCATACACCCAAAAGAGCATGGCTTTAGAGCTGTGCCATTGTTCTCTTTGCGATGCTTAATAGTGCTGATAATAAACATTCAACATCATTGTGCAGATCTCTCAATATTATTGTAGGCTTGAAATATCATCTTTGCTCGTTTTAGGCAAAAATATGGGTCCTTGTGCCGTCTCCCTGATCTCTCTTTGCAACTGATGAGAATTACAGCTGTGCTTTTAAAAGAAAACCTGATAGCTGTCAGATGGTATTACGATTTCAGAAGCTAGAGCTTAAGGACAACACCCCGTGCAGTCAGTTTTGTGATAAAGAAGGCAGTCAAAACCATAGTTACATTGGTACTGTAATGTAACACAAGAGGATACACCATCCCTAAGGAGATGATGCAGGCATTGTCTTTCCTTAGGCTTCTCATCACTGCACTACAGACCCCAGTGTCCTCTCTGAAGAGCAGTTTCACTACAAGTGTCTCTTCTCACATGGATATGATTCAGTGTTTTAAGTACAAAACCCATTTGGACTGCAGGCTGGGGAGTGTCTGACTAACGTTTGGCTGAAGTAACTTCTCCTAACACTTGCTGAAGTTGAAAGTTCTTACATGGCTATTTTAACCTTTCCAAAGTCAACAGTCTGGACGTTAGTGGGCACAAGCAGGAAAAGGAACCTACAGTTCGCATTCCCCTAAGCACCCATACTCACTCCCAACATTGCCACCTTTTTTCAGCACCCGTATCACAAGTATTAAACGACGCTGGTGCAAAGTGCAAAGTGATTGTGATGTAGCTCACAACTGTGACTTGCAAATGGTGATCCTCAACTTGCCAGGGAGCTGGGAGCTGCTGCTCCCAATGGTGATACCACCAACCTTCCAGCTGCCAGTGATGGTACACAAACACACACACACACAGAGGCTGGTTTACACAGCTGTTTAGATCATGGTCATTTCCTAACATTTCAGGATACATATAGTATCATTTCTACATTATATATTCTTTGTTTGATCTGAACAGAACCCGTGTTTTTCACAATGTTCTCCAAATGCCTAATTGCTGATTCTAAGTATCACAAATTGTGTTGAGTTCAAACTTCAAGTAGTTTTAATTTTGGTTCAGTCCTCTGTGGGACATTTCCAGTTTAGCCAACCAAAAATTTAACCAACATTGTTTAGCAGAATATCACGTCATTAGACAACCTGAACAAAACCTTTAGCAGCAGCAGCACCATTCCCAGAGCTGCAGAGCGCTAACTCTCCTGCCCTCCTTCACTTCTTCCTGTTTATGCACATCCCATTCTCAATGTGTAGGGGTGTTTCTGGCAGATTCTGCAGCTTAGTTGACTACTTTTTTGAAAGAATACCTACTAAAACCAGATTTAACAGCTCAGTGACTGAAATTGCTCTGTTGCTGTGTTTTTCTGCTATATACTGGTATTTCAAGTTATTTTTCCAACTTTCCTGGGTGCACATTTCAGCTTCCTAATGAGAGTTCATAGGAAAAAAAATAGTTTGAAAGTTCTGTTTTCTGTTTACAATGAGTCTAGGAAAGGGTTTGATTCTGAGAGAAGAAAAACACTAATTGTCACCCACTAACACGGGATAAGCAGTAAGATGCACAACATGCCCATTTTGTCATGAAATATACTCAGTCCCCGTGAAAACTACTTTCTTAAAACACATCTCTGGTGTTTGTTTGTTTGTTTGTTTATCAGGACAATGACGTGATCAGTTGGGACACAAATTTACATGAGAAGAGGATATAAGAGACAAGAAAACATACGATGAATGTGAGTTGAGATTGATAAGTCCATTTTTTTCCTGATTCCCATAACCTGAACAACAACAGAGACCTTATTTCGATTTTTGGTACTTAAACCTTTTTCCTTGTCTTTCATCAAAAGTTAATGATCAAAATATAGGTTCTTAACACTCTATTTCCTTTCTGTCGTAATGTAAGCACACAAACAGACTTCTGTGACTTCACTGCAGATGGGATTTCATCATGAAACAGCAATTGTGAAATAACTGTATTATGCCTGATTATATGCATCTCGCTACATTTATCACCATGATATAGTCAAGTATTGAAGTGGGAGAATATAAAGTGAACACCCTAAAAAATGATGCATTAAGGGGCAACACAGTATTTACTCAGTTAAAAATGAGATACAAGGTATGACTTTACCATTGACTGTATTCCAAGAGAAAATTGAATGGGTCTGGTTTGGACTGCATTGTTTTTGGACTCCGTTTTCATAACATTTGAGAAGTATGTTTTGATGAACAAAACAAATGTCAAGCAGTCCTGGGAACTCTTTTAATTATATAAACTGAAATAAAAGGCAAAATCACAAGCAAAGACATTATAGATTAATCCTCTCTTGGCATCTATAAAGCAAAAAAAAAAGTACTGCAAAACAAGCTAATATGTTTTCTGAAGTAACTACATTATTTTACAGGGTTTATTTTAGCCGTTATTCATACCTGCTTTTCCTTGAATTTCTTGAAAGATATGGTTGAATGAGAACACTTAAAATAATAAATGGAAAGAAAAACAGCAGAGAGCACGGATAAGAGATTTTAAAAGCAAAGGGGTATGAAATAGGCTAGAAGACAAAAACCATTCAATTTCACCCTGTATTTCCATAGTATTTTCTGAGTATGGCTTTACCTACTATTCTGCAATGCATAACTGCCTGTCTTGACATCTCTATTATTCTAGTCTCACCCTTTGATTTTCCTAATTGAGATACTCTCCTGCATGAGTTATGTTTTCAAAACTGGACTCTAAGAGCAACCTTTCTTCTAGTCTCTGTCCTTTTTACTATCTGGAGAAAAACACTTGTCACTTAAACTAAAAATCTTGTTTCATCTTCTTTCTCATTCTACTCCTTTAACTGTGCCCTAATTTTGTTTTTCATCCTCCTCGGCATTCAAAGTAGCCACCCTTTAGCTCTACAGTAAAGGTTTCTAACTAACCCTTTACTCTTTATTCTGATTATCACCACAACCTTCTCTCTTCAAAACCATTCTCTGATTTTTAGTTTTATTTATATATGTTTTGTAAACATCAGCCCACATATGATGTGCACTACCTACTGGTTTATATTTGCTTGTTTCTAGATGTTATGAGTTCCATTGGATAGAGCTTCTACCTTTTGCTTCTTTTGGAGTAATGTGTAAGTTTTTAATTGGGAAAACAGGGTGATTTCCACACATATCAAAAGTAGTAAGCTCTCAGGACATTACAGACTCGATCCAGCTCCTTTTTGTGGAGGTGTGATTAATGACCAACGCCTTCCTGCTAGTAAGACCAGATAATCTTGCCAATCAGTTTTGATTTAACAGATGACACTATACAGTCTATTAGTTGTTTACATGTGGAATAATACCATTGTTGAGGAACAAGCTTCTACGTAAGCCCTGTATGGAAGCTTAAACATGAAAAGACTTTGATGTATTGTTTACATTAATTCATGTGTAGCGCTTAAAAGATTTTTTTGTAAAAATTGTTATCAGTCATTAACCTGCCCATCTTTTGTTTGTTTTCCAAATAAAATATCATTAACATTAGATTGCAGCTTAAGGACAATCCATTGATAGACATAACGCCAAGTACGATTACCACTGCAATCTGAAGAGTACAATGTTGTTTTTTTTTTTCTTTCAAATGAGTCCCAGCAGTTGGGTGACCCGATATGCAGCTCAGGACAATCCCATTACTGAAATATTACAAACCAAAAATAAAGCATGCAGTCTGTCTCTCACTTTCAAATCTGAGACATGCATCCATGCTACAAGCCTGAGAACAAATCTTTTCACTACTGGTTTTTGCTTCCCAGTTCAACCATTAAAACACGCAAAATCAGAGAATTCAGGAAAAGCATCAAACGTGGACTCCTCAAGTAAAATTCACAACTGATAAATCTTACCAGCCTACTCCAACTACCATTTTTTTTCCTCTGCTTATGTTTTCATACAATCGGCTTTGAATAAATTCTTGCTGATTCTCACTAGTTCCCTAATTTAAGTTCTTCATGTGAATACACTTTTTTCCTCCCAATTTCAATAAGTCGTATTTAAATCAGATTTCTCCAGAGGCTACTGAAGATATCAAGGAAACCAATATGTGTATTAATTATAGGTGAATTAAAATACAATATAGTTCATATTCTAGCAGAGTACTGTTGTATAGCAGAACAGGTTTAGCCACCAAACTTGTTGCAAAATAAAACTCAAAGATGTAACTTTTTTTGCGTAAGAAGTCAGATATATCACAACTTTGGTATGCTCCGTAAGATGATATTTTATTCATGTCATGCATGTATGGAATTCTTTTCCAGCTAGTACAAAACTGTGATTACTTAACTCTATTTAAACAGGATGCTCCAACAGTTTGTTTAAAATTACCTAAAACTACAGCAACTGTTCCACCCCTCAGAACTTGAATAAACATTTCCTGCTTCTGATGGAAATTGCACAGGCACACTGTACACAAAACTATATGCAAACCTTCAGCACCCTGAGCAGAAGACTAACAAGGCTGGCAGATTCATTTGCCACAATCCCCAGCATAAGGAGGGATAAATACGAAAACAAAAGATAAACCAGGTACAACACTGAAGAGAACAACAAAAAGTTCTCTCCTCTTAATTTGATTCCTTTTCGAAGTTCACAGTGACAATCTTCAACAGGACACTACAACATGTTATCTGTCTCTGATTTCAGTGTTTATACGCACGGCTAATTCTGTTGTTTTTCCTGTTTCGTACCAGTGCTTTCATGGAGTTCCAAATACGAAGGGAACAATTTCTATGAATCCCATATTTCTTGGAATAAATGCCATGTACGTAGAAACTGCTATATCAAATTTCACAAGGGATATTTGCATCTTCCACTTAACAAAAAAACGCATGCATTCATATTTTATATTAAAGGTTTATTTTTTGGCAGACACTTGAAATTTCTCTCAAGCTGGTGAATACTATTATAGCTAGGGACTCATTGCTCAGCTTTGCCCAGTGTTCAATTTCAAATCCTTTTTTTTTGCCCTTGAAAGGAGGAATGACCTCACAGGTAAAACACAGACCAGAGAGAGTCAGAGAACCACACAACAAACTGGATAAAGAAGTCTTGCAAGGTCATCTACCTCATCTCACAGCTGACAGGCAGCATCAGCTTTACCCAGGCCGAGGAGAACTAACCTTGCCAATGCTGCAAAAGTCAGCCTCTGGGCACTGCGAGCCAGCGACCTAACTGTGAACATGAGCAGCCCTGCTGAGTGGACTCCATTTGGCCCACAAAGCCCTGGGAAGCAGAAATCTCTGTTAGTCTGGCCTGCTGGAAGGCAAGAGGGTTTCGCTGCACTCCATTGCGACGAGGTCTCCCTGCTGTGCCAGAAACGCTCTGCTCCCTTCTCAGTCCCCTCGGCAGCAGCAGAAGCCAGTAGTGAAGAGCGTTCCTTGAACATATTCTGCCTCGCAGGTCAGAAAATGGCATCGGTTCCTGAAATTAATCTGATCAGCTCTTAAAAATCACCACTGATAAGCACAGCTTGGCCTCCACTGGCAGTCTGTTCCAGTACTTATAGAAAATACCACTGAGGACTCTTTCCACTGCTGCGAATAATTTGCATTGCTTCTTGTGCTTACCTTACTCACAATATCAATTCCTGGCTGTGCTGCAAGTTATATGCCACCTTCAGAGAAACACTTCAGTGCCTTCCACCTTTGTTTCTTCTGTAAATATCTGGCTATCGACTTTCCTTGATTTTACAAAACTGATCACGAAATATGTCTATTCTGTTCGCAGAGACCCCAGACATTATGTCAATTGAGCACCTATGGGATAAGAAACACTTTCAAAGTCTTGAAAACGGTTTCAAGAATAGCGGGCCCTCCTTGAGACACTGGAATAATGTGAAGGCCATAAAAAGCTACAAATAAACTGGAGTTTCCAAACAGCATTTTCAGAATCAGTACAGAGGTTCTCAAAACCTTTAGACTGTGTTACGGTAAAGACTTGCATTGTGACATTTACTCATATATAATGTGAGTCACTGGAAAAAGGTTATTAAGCAAGATGTTTGTCTGAGATCTCCAGTCTTCATAAAGCAGACCTGGTATGTCGCTTTCGTCATGGAGATTTAGGTTGCCTCCCTGTGGAATATGAATTGATACTGAACAGAATGGGGTTCTTAACATGTTTTTCATGCCCCTAACACATTCCATAGTGTTGTTCAACACAGAAAATATGGCCAGTGTATTTACATTGAGATACACTGGCTGGCTGCGGGTGGGGGACTTACCATGTGCCAGGGGTAGGTCACACAACTATGGAAATTACAACCTAGGATTCAATGCAGGAAACATTAGCCAGGACCTTGTATATATCACCTATTCTTTCCAAAAAATGTCAAGGGATGATTAAGTTTTACCTAGACTGGCATTCAAAAATCAAGTCTTGTTTAATGATTATTCCAAAGACAGGTCTGACAATACTCTAAAATTGTCCAAAATTAAGAGAAGTCAGCCTCTCCCAAATTTGTAGTGAAAAAATGTGCCATTTGGTTATCCCCTTAGCACTAACACTTCTAGAGAAGTTTATTTGATTCTTTCCATTGTTCAAAGAATCTAATCCCACTTTACTGCAGCCAGGAAAATCCACTGACTTTTGAAATGTACAGGTCTTCACCTGCACCATTAATTTTGGAATACAATAAAGTATGGATATGAAGAAAACCTATACCCTAGAATCTGCAACTAACAGCCATATGCACATCAGAATAACAGATGAAAGTTACGTCCCTGACACATAAATTTTCCCTCTGTAGTTTGCAAATACCTGATGTTTGAATATTGTCTTCCTACTGTTTGTTCAGATAATGAATTCCATCAGATTACTATCTGGACCTAGTTTATGAAGCACCGGATTACTTGGTGTATCAGGCTCATAGTAGGTTAAATAAAAAGAAACTATAGTTCATTAACTCTGTTTTTAAAAAATACAAAATTTAGATTAATTCAATGTAGCACAGAAACAGCAGGTGAAGAGTTGACAGCCTGCTCTCTATAGAGTTGTCATTTTATTCACTGAGAATGACATAAAATTCTAGCTCTACTTGAGTTTCTTAACTACACATTTTTTGGTTTGGTTTTGTTGTTGTTTTGGGTGTTTGTTTTTTTTTTTTTTTTTAGTTTCTTCCCACTTTAAAAAAGAACTACAATTTTAGATTTTTGTTCTTCCCAGTCACTAACGGATATAGCGCCTTTTGCGTACGTGAATGTTTTCTGTGACACCTGTAATATAATATCTAATGTTCTGAAGGAGTAGCTACAGGGCTTAGTGGTGAGACTCTCCTTAGCTTGGATGGGGTTTAGATCAGGATTACATTTTTAATGCTGTAATATGTGGAATTTGTTAGCTGAGGGCACGCAACGAAGATGCAAATCAAATTACACGCGCTGCCATTTCATCAGCTCGATCCCCTACCACCTAACCTTAGAAATGAACTGAAACAAAAAAACTTTGGGAAAATCTTTACCCCAAATTACCCCGGAGAGATACGTGTTCCATTGTCACTGGATTTTTCTGGTTAGTTGGTGTGAATCTTTCAGGTTGCCCCAAGGTGCGGTGTTGGTAGCCGGGAGCTCCACGGTGAGCTCAGGGAAAGGTCGGCAACTCTGATCCCTGCCCGCTCCCTGAAAGTCCAAGCGAGCCCGGAGAGCGGGGACCCCAGAAGTGTTCTAGCTGGTGTAACACGCTCTTTGTGCCCTTCCTCTCATACAAGGCAGAAACACAACTCAACTCGAATCCTCTACAGAAATGGCATGTTTTGTAGTTCCAGTCACTTCAAAAGGGGTATCAAGTAGGAAAAGCTTCTCAGGCCATTTCCCTAATACCTTCATTTGATGACAGATAAGCTGTGAAAAGTGCTGTTTTTGAAATTCTTTGATCTCATCTTCTTTTGGAGTTTTTTGGAAAGAACTGTTCTGGTGAGATAATTTTAAAGACTGCTCATTTAGTGGCCTGATGCACATGGTAGAAAATCATATCAAGCCTGCAAAATGTCATTATGCAGAAAATGTTGCAATGTGCAGGCAGCAATTAATATGCCTTTGTTCTGATTCTTATAGGAAAAAATACAAACACTGTCTTCCAATTAGAACTAACTATATAGTTTTTGAAGGCACTTCAGAACTTCTAAGAACAACTTTTAACCTGTTTATATTCTACCAAGGAGCTTAGACAGAGATGGCATATGTCCTAGGTCTCTCCTCAGCCTCTAGGCTGGTTTTGGAACCTTTCTTGTGTTTATAATTAATTCCTATCTTCTTATGCTGTCTGGGTATCTAGTTTATGTCTTTGAGCACAGAGGGAAATGCATCAGATGGTACAACTAATAGAAAACACTCTGGGGAATGCAGCCAGCTGGCCCAGCAGCAGTTGTATCAGAAGGAAAAGGAACCCAGTAAAGGAAGATAATGAAAATGATGGGACAACATACTCATCTGGCAACCATTTTCTGAGAAATTATCCATTATTGCTGAAACAACTAGAAGTGATTAGCTGAGTGAGCAAGTTCTTATATCACAGTCATGATGTATTGCATCAGTGCTTTTTGTTTCTAGGGATGCAACCAACTGACTGAAAGACAGAAGTTGTCTTCTCAGATCTATTAAACCATCAGTCATGATCCAGGATGAAACTACAATTTCTTTACCAATGAGTTACTTGTATAAATTACCCAGACAAAGAAGTCTTTTGAGATATGATTTCCAGTCACACATATGAGGCCCAGGCATACTGAATCAAACGGGCACTACAGCAGAGTGAGTATATTTTATATTTAAATTTCACTGTTTCAGTTTTCAGAATTAGAATTTCACTTAGAAGAATGACCATAAAGCTAAAATCTTTGTAAGAAAAGAAAGCATAGATATCTAGAGCTTTCATCTTGCTTTACAGAATTGGGCACCGGAAAAACCTGCCCCTTCTCCCCGCTGAAAATTGTACTTGCCCGTGAACAGAGCTGCAGGCAGTGTAGAGGGAAACAAGTCAATGCATAAAGGTACAAAAAGTTATTCAAACAATCAATATGTTGTATTATAAGTTAACTTGGCTAACAGGAGTACGACGTGACCATTAGTGCATTTATTAAGAAGTAAGTAAACCAGAATTCTCCAAAAGCTTTCAAATCTCATTCCCCATAATGTGAGAATGAGCTTTGGAGAACTATGCTGCAGTAGGACCAGCTTCTGCACATAATGCCTAGATATTCCATTTATGATGCTCTGTGTGTTACAGAAACATTTGCTACCAGATATTCTTTACTGTTTTTAAATTGTTACTTTTGCATAAGCAAAAAAGGGGGGTGGGTGAAAAGACTCGTGCTCCCCTTGCAGCTAATATTTTTTCTGAAAAATAATCACCACATGAAACTCAGGAAACAAAGTATGAGCATTAAATAGAGGGCTTTTACCAGTATCTCATTATGATCTACTCATGCTTTGGGTCTGATAATTTTCCAGTCTCTAGCTGGCTATCATCTCCTTTACATTCATCAATAAGTCATCATAATCAATGTTCCCATCAGAGCACTTCTTTACATGTTCTTTGTACTTCCTTACTCTTACAACTGACCCAATCGTTCTGCACAATGGAGAAAAAAAAAAGTGTAAGATTATTCACTGATGCACCTACCAGCACACAGTATTTTGCATTCAGCAATTTTACAAAAGTTGGAATACAAAAAAACATTGTCTGGCCTTGTTTGAGGAGTTGATTTTCTACCTTTTGTTCATTAGACCAGGCCACTGACTCCTACAGGACATTTTGCGAGATTAAGTGGTAAGGAATTGGCTCATTTGTACTTTTAGAAAATTCGTGTTGGGGGAGGACAGGGAGCCCTGTGCTCCATTCAAAAGGAGGAGATGAATGAAGTCTCTGGCAACATAGAGATATTCACTACCACAGAAACAGCTCTTCTCTGTTATGTGAAGTGTTTCAGTAATGTTCCCATGTACTTAAAAACAAAGGTCAGCCAGTGACAACAGTTGGTTCTAGTTTGACAACACAGCAAGGAACTTCTACTGCACTGTGATCATCCAGATGGAAAATTTATATGAGATACTGTCATATCAGTTCAAAAAATATGCCCTGGATGCCAGAAATAACTTAAACTCTACAGTTTACTTGAACATGATGTTCTGAATAGTAAAAAATAGTTGCATTTGCACTAACAAAACCTTACTGAGGATTTAAAGTTCCCTAAAATGAGACATTAGAATGAGTAACTGTGTCTCCACTCACATGAAAGAAAAACAGCATAGTATTACTTTGCAGTCTTTACAAAACATACTTTCTTTTAGGCAACTTGTCTGGGCCAAAACAAAATAATTATGACAGCAAAAATAGATGTGTTGCTGCTCTAAAGTAAGTTAAGAAATGTTTCCATTCAGAAATATCTAATTCCAGCTTTGTTTTCAGAGCCCCTCTTTTCTTACAGGTATGAATTCATAGCACTCTAACAGTGATAGACACATTAACATGCAGATGCGCATTCCCTCAAATTCAAGCTCAGTCCTTCAGACTGTACATATACAAAAAATATGTTGAACTCAAAATGTAGACTATTATTAGTCGTAACAAAATACCGGAACAAGACCAAATGACAGACCAATTTTCCACTGATATTGTACTTAGACTGAAATCTCCTCTACACAGAGACTCAGTATGTGCCAGGAAGGAGTAGAGTCAGGATGTACAGGGAGAAACAGCAACACAACTAGCGAAAGCAACACCAGAAAAAAGTGCTTGTGGAACACCTGCCTAACCTGAGCGAGTTGCAGCCTTTGCTGAGTGCTGGAGCTGCTGCTGCAGCCATAGAAACCTCCACACTTTGCTGAGCTCCAGGGAGTGCAAGTCATGCCTCACTTTTTACAGGTGCCCAGCCTATTTCCCACTGAGCGAGCCTCATCACATTGACTGCTGCAATGAAAGAAAAGATGTTCATCTACACTTCGGGAAGCGTATCCTTCACTCAGAGAGGACAACAACAAAACTATCACTGAATCAGGCTGCTTAGGAAGAAAGAGACTAAAAGACGAGTTGCTAGACCAAACACAAAATTGTGTCCTCTCTTAGTCTCCTGTTACACTACCTTTCTTACTCCTCGGCTGCCCTAGGTAACAGTTCACCTCGCAGTTTCATTCTACAGCAATAATATAAAATAGTTCATCAAAATTTCAGTGCTTTTTCTGAAACCTCTCTGTGGAAACATGGCAACATCAAAATTCCCTTGTCATGGGGAGATGCAGCAGCTTACGGGCAGAGCTTTCACCCTGGGTAAATGTCCTAAGCAAATCCCTGTGCAGTCTCTATTGCTAAGCAGAAACCAGATAACCTGCTCTGCTAGAGAGCAGCTGCCAGGGAGGGAAACTTAACTTTCATGTGCTCTCCCTTGTGTCTCTTGTATACATCACTATTGTACCCACAAACTCAAGTGTTCTATGCTTTGATTTGAAAGAAAAAAAATGAAACCAACAAAATAAATGGACCCCAAAACAAAAAGAAACACAACAGCGAGTGAGAATGAAATTATAACCATAAATAAAGACTAAAAAAGTTAACAGTTAACATGCTTAATACAAATTCAAATAAATACTTCTATTTCAGAATAACTAATATATGCACAGATTCTCCTATTCAGCAAATGGTAAGAGGTCGGTGTATGTACAGAGCTACCACATGAACTGACACAACGAGAAGACAACTGACAGGCTATGTCAGTACAGGACTTTCTGCTGAACTGCGCACTATCTTCCTCTGTAGCCTCAAATTTAGCATCTGACCTTCTTGGCGTTTACAAAATTGCTAGTGGAACTCAGGGCCCTGAGGGCACTTGCAGGCCCCAATGTCCTTGGCCAGCCCCCCAGCAAGGGACAGTCCCTCAGCACTGCCTGTGGGAGCCCCATTCCAGCCCAGCCCAGGGCAGTATGTGTGCATGCCTGGCCCCGGTTCATCCCCTTGCCATGCTGGGGCTGTCGATGGACACCCTGACCAGCACCCAGCTCTGCCCACAGTGGTTGGAGCCCAGCGGTCTGTGCCAGCTGGTGAGAGCTGGTGCTCAGGCTGGCCCTTGCTTCCCTGACAGATGGTGTGTATCTACCTTCAACAGTGTAAGCAAACCCGAAAAAATGGTTATTACACTTATATCTCCAAGGGAAGGCAACTAGCATTTGGTACAATGCGTCCCCTGGAATTTCAGGTACAGGAAGATTTCCTGTTTGAAGCACAGGTTGTCCCCTGCAGGACTTAATCAGTAGCCAAGCCCCTTATGGGAAAGAAAGCAGAAGGAGAGTTGCCTTTGCTTATTGTGGAGATGGCCAGGGCCTTACAAGTCACAGATCAAGACTTTGCTCTGGATTGAGTAAGGCTGAGCTCACTCAAAGACCCAGTAAAATGTTGATAGTTTTTAAAACTGGATCGGCAAGTTTCCCCTGAAGCAACAAGCAGGGACACACGCATCAAGTGAAGCCATTAGGACGGTACCAGCAGTCACTGAGCTCTGACTTGGGCGAAGCCTTTGTGAGACCAGATTTGCACCTGCTGCATGGAGCAGCATAGGGATGGAGGCTTCAGGTTGCACGTATTTACTGGGCATCTTCCACGCATACTGAAGCATGGCTAATTTAAAACATTAGAACTGTAAATACATGCTTGTATGTGGAAATAATTGCATATTTTGACATACATTTATTTTTTTAAATGAGGTCTCTAAATTAAGTTTTGCTGCTAGTTGCCCAATGAATTCGTATCTCCCCATGGAGAGAAAGTGTTTTGGTACACAACAAACACAGACTTCAACTTATCTACAGTGTCTATAGTCTTTTAAAATTATCTAGAAATCTGCTTCTTTGATTTGTTCTTTGGCTGGTTAAAGGCTAAAAAAACTTTAAAGAACACAGCATTTACTGCAACTTCAAAGATGATTACAGAATAGCCCGGCAGTTTACTTCTCTGCAGAATGCCCATAAAAAAGAAAGATGTATGTATCAGGAATTTGCAGAGCACATTGCACTGTAAGATAAACTGAAAAAGGAATGCATATCTGCATGAATACAGTAAAGTTCCTATTTCGATGGTTACTAAAATAACTTAAGTGGCACCACTTTTTTGTAAATCTAGAAGGAAAGAGGTTTCTGAAAAATACTTAATGATATGACAGAATGGATCCAGGTCAGAACAGTTTAACTCCAAGTTAAATAGAAAAGGTAACATGCTTCAAAGTACAAGAGAGAGCAATTACAAGGTGGAAACATTAAATTTACATTGGATTCTTTGTATTTCTACTGCCACAAAATTTTCAGCCATCTGGTGCCATTACAAGCATATAATACTACCCAACAGATGGAACAAATTAACCTCAGAAACTCAGACCTGGCTGTGGTTCATAAAGTCTGTAAACACACCTTGCTCAACAACTTCAGTAAATCTTTGAATTAAAATCCCTTCAAAACGACTCTCTATTTATTCATCTTGAAGAAATGAGGGGCTATTGCAAACCCAAGTTCACACCAACTCCGATTTGCAATAACGTGTGTGCAGGACTCCTAGAGTGGAAAGCCCACTGCACAGAGGACTGAAACGTCTCTCTTACCCAGAAAAAGTGCCTCAAAACAAGTGGGGCATTATCATCCCGGACAGTGGCACAGTGTAAATGGTTCAGCCCAAATGCTGTTCTGCCACTGCCCATTATGCTGTGCCATACATCAGTACCAACATAAAGGTGGATACCTCACCTACACCACCTGTGAAGACAACTGTCCCCTGAACTCCCAGAGGTAGTGAGTGTATGTGTGTGATGCCACAGTGGAAACAGAAAAAATAAAATAACTGTCTGACTTTTTAATGATCTGTTTCTGCATCTGGAAAATAATATTGATAGCACCATTCTTAGTCCAACCCAAAACTCAGGAACGCTTGTGAAGTGATGCAACATATCATACTAAGCCCTTTCAAACAGTTAGATGCTGTGCTAATGGTTAAGGAACTCCAAAAAGGACCACTCAAACTGCATGGGCAAAAGGGTGGTGATGAGCTTCATAACAGATTAACTGTAAAGCAAAAAGACTTTCTTTCTAGGGGAAAAATATCTGAAACCACAGCTACACGATGCTGAACTTGGAACAGAGCTAAAACTTTGGCGAAACGGTACTTTTGCTGACAGTTCTCCAAGGCGCAGCAGCACTCAAAAATGCCAACAAACAAAATACTGGGTAATATTGGGAAGGTCACTGAGAAAAAAACCTGAGGGCACTACTCTGCTGCTACATAAAATCGTTGTGTTCCCACATCTTGAACATCATGTGCCGTTCTGGCCTGCACGACTCGAGAAGGACACAGTGGAGGTACAGAGAGTACGAAGAAGGGTCACTGAAATGATCACAGGGATGAAACAGCTGCCACACAAGAACTGACCGAAATCTGGGGGCTGAGGAAGAGCACAAGTGAGACTCACATAATCACGAAGATGGTGGGTCAGCTGAAAGTGGAGCCAGTGTACACCAAATCCTGTAATACTGGAACTGGGGCACTGGTGAAAGTAGTAAAACAGGTAAAAAATGTGTTTCTCCACATAGTGATTAGTGAACCTCAGGAATTCACTGCTGTAGCTGTGGAGGCAGGCTGTATCAGCTACTTGAAATAGGGATTAGAAACATTCATGGATAACAGATCCATAAGCAGACAGTAAAAGGAATAAGGCAGAGAAGTCCCTTTTAACATCCCTCTACAGTTCCGGATGCTGGTAGAAGTACGAAGGGAATAGACCGCAGAAAGTGTCAACTACATGTCCTCTCTAAATAGCCTCTTTATTGCATAGCGTCAGTAGCAACAAAACAGATTAGACAGATCACTGATCACACGTGGTAGGTCAGTTCTTATTTTCACAGGTTACAAAAAAACTTGGAAGATAGAAAATGGATTTTTTTTTAAAGATCATTAACCTAGTGAAAGAGGAAATTTATCTGAAGAATAAATGCATTGTTATAGTAATTATTTTAAAAGAACAACAAAGGAGGTGATACAGGCATCATGGGAACAAAGACAAATTATGATTGCAGCAGCTCAAAAGAAAAATGATAGCATAAAACATAAAGGTCATGTTTAGTTTCACTTTATTTTGGAAGACAGACTGCAGATTACCTTGTTTCAGGCTTTCAATTCATACTTGGCTCTAAACATTCTTAATTTAGGATTAATGAACTAACATTAACATGTGAAAATATTTAAACAAAAATTTTCAGAAAAAAACAAGAACAAACAGGTGTCTTTCAACTCTGAAAAAGAATTTCAAAGCCTTTTTCTCTGCATCTATCAATGAATTGTGACATCTGCTAATGTGCAACAATGCAGATAAAATGCAAGTCATAGTCAAAAAATGCCATTGATCAATCACAAGCTCTCATTAAAAGCTTTTCAAGAGTGCATGGAACATTAAAAAACAAAACAAAACAATCTCCTTTAGAATATCATCTTCTGAAAAAAGCTCATTATGATTCCAAGCCTCCAATCACATGGATCTACAGCCTTTGCATCGATTGAAAGGTCAATTTGAAGATTTGACTGCTGAATGAGACCTAATCATTTTACTGAGTCTTTTACCCGTATGTATGTTCTGTTTGCACTCAAATACTAGAAAAAAAGCCAAGGATGCACACCCACATAAATAGCTTGATTTCAAGCTGCAGATTAAAAAAAAGCCAACAAACTACACAAACTAAAAAACCCAAACAAAGTCCCTGAAGCTTTTCAAAGTACAGGTATCTATGTCAACATGAGTTTTACATAGATTCATATGATATATGGGAACACTATAGTTGTACAAGATCATCGTCCTAAGAGAATACTTGAAACTGAAAAGGATAATATTAGAAAGTAATTCTACAACAAAGCATAACCACCTTTGTTTCTGAAATATTTTTCAAACTATATGCATTTTGCTTTTGTGGCAGAGATCACTTTGAGTTTCACTTATTGTACCTTGGAAAAAATATAAACGCACCACTGACTCACTGAACCTCAAATGTCTTTAAAAAAAATATGTTTCCATTCCCCAATCAGGTGGACTTTTTTTTTTCATTCTAACTTCAAAGCCAACCAAAACATGTTTCCATGTCTGCAGTAAGCAGGAATAAAACAATAAAATTATTTCAGCTGCTGTAGTTCAGAAAGCAAAACAAAAACACGATGCTCGGAGCAAGAAAGAAAACTCCTAGCTTTTTCTACATTTATTATCCTGTCGCTAAAGTGGTTACTTTGCTAGAAACAGTCCTTCATCACTATTTATTAGGTTATTTTCTAGGATGATATAGCTTTGCTGGCTTCAAAGTGCTTTCTGGTCAAATCATTCAGACAAAGTTCTTCAAAGTGTGAAGTCAGCCTGTGAGCAAGTGCACAGATGTCATCCAGTGATGTGCATTTTCAGAGGATGTGTGCTGTGGTTTGCAAGTTGCATTACTGTTGAAATTCTACTGAATATGAAAATATTTTAAAAGTACTTGAAGAGCACAGCAGAAGGAAAGATGGTCAGTCTGGCAAGTTCAAACTTAAGACATCTTTTACACCAAAGCTGCCATAGGAATGAGGAAGGTCCCTCTGTCCAAGGCAGGAAATAATTCCCTTACCATTAAAAAAATTAAATAATTCCTTTACCATTTAAGCACCATTTAAAGCACCATTTTTATGTTCTGCCTAGTGAGCATTATAACACAACAAGCAATTTACTACTACGGTGGAACCTTTTTAGTCTTTTCACCTTTCAAGTCTCTTTCATTTTTGAAATCAGTGCAGCATTGGGGCAAATTTCCACTTTAGTGCAAGTTACCAAGGTATCAGAGGCAGCATAATCATCAGCTTCTTTCTCATTTCTCATATTCTCCTTATTTATAAGTGAGACATGTTTTACTCCTACCAAGGCAGTAGTGACAAAACAATTGCTTTCACTAAACATTTAAAATTTTAAGTTCTGCCATCTCCACATCAATAAACCATAAAAAATGCAACATAAATAATTTTGACCCAATGTCAACATGATAATGCTCCACAGCTGACTGAAAGCAGATCCCCTTCTCCTCCAGCCATCAAGCTTTAGTTAAATCCACCCCACCAGAAAAAGAGTCTAAGTGTAATATCAAAGGTTTCCCCTGAGTCCTAAAGGCAGTCTGGCAACAATCACTAAGGGTCCATTCACCACCTGGAGATTGCAGGAGTGTGTTACACTTCATCCTACTCTTTCTAAGGCCTCCAGGCCGCTCCTTTGCAACGAACAAAACGGGGATCTTAGACCTCCCTGGGTCTGTTATGTGAGATTCTACTATACTGTGGAAATAAAACCAAACGCAGGATGATGCCATTCAGGCTTACTCTTATTAAATGATGAAAAGAAAAAAAAAATCCACTTAATTTTAATTATACAGAAACTAGAGGATATGACGGTTAAAATACAGTGAGACAGGTTGGACCTGATTTAAGTATTCTCCCCTTTATAGTTGCTAAATTCTGTGTCAGCCAGCACAGCAAGCCTTGCCACTTTTTTTTCCCTTTCACCTTACTTAAAGGCAGTCTTGTTTTATTGAAAAAATATTTAACATCCTGGACAGTGAACTCGTTGCTTCCAAGCGTTTCTTTCCATCGCAACACAAGGAGGTGCTGGACCTTTGCCAGGGTGATCTTGGCTTACGGCGGGACAAGGCGCTTACCCTTTGGAAAGGGGTGGCCATGGCAGTGTCCTGAGTTGCACTGTGCTCTCTGCAGCTTGTGGAGTGTCCCAGTGCTGGTTTATTTGTGTCTTACCGGAGTAGAAAACATGTAAGTTTAAGTAAATTGAGGTCACAAGATGTAGTAAGCTTCTACAAATCCAACTCCAGCACAGTATTAAGTTCTTGGCAAACTTTTGGTAATATGATCTCATGTGGAAAAAAAAAAAAAAAAAAAAGAACTATTCACTGGTATGAGCAAGTCAAAACTCACTTGAATCAATGGATCTGTGCTTACTTAGAAGAGACATGAAGCTGAATTTTCAAGAAAATCCTTTTTTTCTGTTTTCACTACTGCTTGCAATCTTATTAGTCTGATGAAGACTGAAAGCAAAACTGTTAGACAGGATAAAGAACCTTTTTTTTTTCCTACCCCAGCTACACAGAGGAAATTCTCTGACATGATTCCTACTTGGGATGCAGAAGGAGAAAATTTCTAGTCTATACTAAATCAATCACTCCTCATTTGTATCCTGTTTAAAACTTTACAAAGCTCTAAAAGCCTTTCACTGAATCCAAAAGAGAAAAAAACTTTTATTTGAAGCACATTAAATAAAATCACACATAAAAAAAGTGAATTATGTAAAACCTAATGAGATCAGAATCAATAGCAATAAACATTCTGACAACACAACAGTTGTTTTCAATTCTTTTTCTGGTAGCACAGCATTTAATTTCATCTAATTTTATGACACTTTATTGAGGTTTATATGATCAGTTATAAACTAGTTGGGTTTTTTTTTGTATACCTAATAAATATTTGCTCAGCTAGCAGAACACTAGATGATGATTCTACTCAGACCTGTACTAATTCTCTTCCCTGCTACAAAAGTAGAGTTCAGTTGTTGAAGGAACGATAACAGTATCACCAGCCTTGTGATGTTACTTATCTGTGGAGGCAGAAGAGAATTCACTCTCTAAGCAGAGTTACATTTTGAGGCAAACACCCTGCAACGAGGAAGGGGGGTGAAGGAGAAAAGTAGCCAAGGAATAAAATTACTGAACTACATTTTCCAGACCTAAGAAATTTCACTAATTATACAGTCAGACTCCGTGCTATTAATTTCTCTGTGAACAGAAAGCAACGTGCTTCTGTGTAACTGAAGAAAACTAATATATATAAGGTTAAACAGAAACTACAGATATTGGTAAGACATCCTGTTACCATCAGCTTAAGCTGCAGAAATAAGAAATGCACATGAATCTAAATGTAATGTTATCCTGTTTGTTTCTTCTTCTTCTTTTTTTTTCTTTTCAGTAGGCTCCATGAATCACATATCTGGGGATCCAAGCCCTACGTATCACAGACTCCGAGCAGTTCTTATTAAGGCATCAGTTGCTCTGTGCCATCCTGGTGAGGTGGATCAGCATTTCTTCCATCAGGAAAAAACAGGTAAGTTTTTTCTTAACAAATGATGTCATTCTTTCCTACCTGCAGACTGCCTCACAGACGAGAGACAGAGGAGCTCACTATTTGATTTCCACTGGGCCCAGTTCTCCTGCAGTCAGCACGTCAATAAGAAACATTTTGACTATATTTCAATATTTCCAGCTCATGCTATACACAGCACTCTGGCAATTGGAAACTATTAAATCAGCAGCTTCTACTTAGGAACAGGTGTCCATCACTTAACTGAACTGACTATACTTCAAGTGTGATTTTGGGTGTAAAGTGGAGAATGGGAATGCGTTTTTCTTTAGATTTTGCTTGTAAAGCCATCCTCTTTCATTCCTGGAAGGTGTTCTTTACACAGTCTTTGGGGACTATGTCACTTGCTGTGCTGGCTCTCTTCTGGAGAGTTTAGCAGATAATTCTGTTGAACTACTTCTCTCTCTCTGAGATAATACATCACAGCAGGCTTTAAAAAAACAAAAACAAAACAAAAACCCAACTGTTCCTTTATTATTGAGTTTCACAGTTCTGGTCCTCCTAGATTTCTTCCTTTTTTTCCCATTCATGGAATATTCTGGGGAACGGCTAAAAAATAACGTTGACACTTTCGCCATCCGTATATTTTACAATTAAGCACAGCAGTAAGATGGATTTGCAACATCTAGCATTGCTTTGGACAACTGACTTGAAATAAACAACATTGTGATGCAATATTAATCTGTTGAAATCTTCTGTAGAAAATGACTGTCAGTTATTTTAACGCAATACATAAATTTCTGTCTCACAATGGATTCAGACACTGGAATTTTCATAAACAACTTTTCAACAACTTGCCCGTTTGTTAAGCTGTCTTTCAGGAACTTGGCTTTAGGTAACCAAGTTTTAAAAATCTTTAACTACAGTTCGTATGCAGTTCCAGAAATGCTTTAAGAAAAACAGAGCAGCTACAATTAAACACAGCGCTTTCAAAATTAACTTATTGTTGAACAGGGCTTTTTTTTAGCCTTTGAGGCCTAATCACAAAGACTCAATAAACATAGTTTCAACGAAAGTGCATGATCAGTTCACAGTGTGCCACACAGATGCATATTAAATGGTAGCCCAGCACACTATCTCCCACTGGCCAGGTGGAAAGACAAGAGAGAAGCTTAGAAAAAGCCAACAATTATTTTTTTGTTTTGCTACAGATAAGCTTACACTAACACTTCAGATAGCATTCTCAGGATTCCACAGGAGGGACAGAAGAGTTCCTGTTGCGGTACTCCAAGAGAGATGTGAATTCAGAAATAATGTCCTCAGGAGAGGATACAAAGCCAAGACAGACACCAGGGCTGCAAATGATACTGTGAAAGACGTGTGCTACAGATTTACAGCAATCCCTGGTCAACACAAGCTTCCCATGCTACATGCTATTAATTATGCACTCTTGAAAACACAAAGAATGCTGGATACAGCAAAACACCACATCAACGTTAAATATAACATATCCGTTCCTAAATTGGAAACGACCTATTGAAAGATCTGGAAAAAGCCCTTAATTTTACCTTTCAGTTCCCTTGACTCTGAATAGATGTGATGACATACAAACTAGGAGGTGACAATAACACTTAAACTCTTCTGTCATCAAAGAGCAGACTTTCCATTAATTACACAGCAGCACGTATGTTACTGAAATCACTCTGATAAAGGAATTTCTGATAGGCTTCAGACATCGCTGTACACTTCATGTTACTGGAGACATACAAACAACCAATTTAGTAAATGCAGCCAAGGCAAGCCAAAGAATAGATCTCCCTGAAGAAAACAGACAGTATATGTGAAACTACTTAAAGACAAGAAGCAGCTAAAACTAGGGCCAAATTATGTACAGCCCTAAAATAAGTGAAATTGCTCATAGCAGTAAAAGCTGGATTTGGAGCTAAAGAACTAAGCTTGATTTCCCATCACTGTGTATGCATATGTATGCATACAGAAGTGTGTATATGTTTTGTAATCAAACATAAAAAAAACACACACAAGAATACGTAAAATGGCATTACAGAAGCAGTGAAAGACTCAAAACCCAAGACATGCCAGAATTAAGAATGCTTATATAGCCTCATCTATTCCCCCTTTGACTCTTTAGTCTGCAGTTTTATGTTGTTTACCTGAATGATGACTATGTTTTCTTTTGAAACCCAACTTCATTATCACAGAAAAGCTTAAGGAAATGTCACAAATGAAGCTGTTTTTTGGGGAAAGAACGGTTTCAGAATTAATCATCACTCTAAACAGAAAGAGTCTGTCCTTCCCTTGGTTACATCATCGACCCAACCAAGTCAGGCCTCTTATTTAAAAGCGGACATTAACAGTGATACCTGAAGTCAAAGAAAAAGTGCTGTTCATAGAGTATAAAACACTAACACTGAAAATATATCAATATGCTTTGGGCAAATTTTATTCCATCCAGATGTAGGACAGCTAATAAGGATGCCTAGTTTTGGAGCCTTGTCAACCTCAGGTCCTTACATGAAGACAGAATTTATCTCCAATTTCAGTGCTACAGTTAGGCAGAATGAATCTGGGCATCCGTGATGCTTTACAAAAACAAAACTGTTGAAGATTATGGCTGTGATCCCTCTGTGCCCAAGGTCTCCAGCTGTAAAACAGTCACAGCAGTTTGAGCCGCTCCCACCCTGTTTATTGTTTCGTGAAGCATTCAGGCATCATGGAAAAAAAACCATAAATACACAGGCTGGGAAATAATTCAGTAAAAGGTTTACATCTGGTAAGTAAACAAGGCATCACACTGATTATCACAGATGCAGAAAAAGACACCTCCTCTTTTACTACGGCAATGGCTTGAGATAAAAATGTACACAATCATGGAATTAAGAACTGCATTACACTGAATACTCAGAAGGCTGAATCTCACAGGAAATCTCAGTACAATAATGAATTTTCCTAAACTTACGAGTGTTTGGTGATGTGACTTTACCTCAGTGTAACATGATGCACTTTTGAAGAAAGGTCATAAAGTGCTTGTTTTTAAGCTAAACATTTAAAGGATAGGTGATCAGTTTCTTTAAAAGTTGCTGTTTGCATATAAGAAGATACTTATGTATGCTTGGCCAACCATTTCCTATGGGGTGTGTGAGCGAATCACTGAGTAAAACGTTTCAGGGAGCTGTCATGCAAATTTTCGTATTAAAAATTTCAAAGTACAAGCCTTTATACAGCACCTTAAGAGGTTTAGAAAGAGGAAAAAATACTGCTCCTTACAATAGTAATGAAGAGAGTCAGGCAAGCATCTAAAAACCAAAGCGAACACCTTCCTGAAAGTCCTCAGTGAATTCCACAGAGTGAGAATTTCACCTTGTACTATATCTGTGCATAGCAAAAATCCTCCAAAGGTAGGGGAACTGATCTTGGCTGGCTTACATTAAGCCAACTTTAGAAACTGCTGTCTATCTTTTTGCCTAGTCAGCAGGTAACTTGGTAAAGACAAGGTTTATATCCTTGAAGGCGTGCCCCACAATGCCTGGGGACACATTACATTGGAGGTGCTGACGGAGAAGGGACATGTTTAACCTTGGCAGGGGGAAGAAGGGGAACTTCACAATAAGCAGTTTTCTTTTAAGAGCAGCTGGTATCTTGAACTTCACTTAAGCAGAGGAAGTAGCACCCAGCTGGGCTACTGCTATAACAAAGACCTTGACTAGCACAGAAAAGGGGCTGGGCAGAAAAGAGAGGAAGGAAAAAAGAAAAAAAAATCTGACTTATATAAGATAGTTTGTATGCCAGCATAGTTTCTTGGAGCTATTCATTCATTGCTGGAATCCTCTCTTCTCTTCTAAACTTGTTGCTGCAGAAAAACTGAATGTTTGAGCAATTTCAAAGTGTTGCAAAAATTGTTTCTAAGAAATAAAAAAGTAACTAAATATCACAATGCTGCCTCATAGATGAGGAATGTTTAGCACAAACACTATCGTGATTAGAGCCATGTAAGGACATAGATACACTCAGAGAAACTGCACCCCACCCCCCCATGCTTGGGTACCTCAGCAATATTTATTTTACACTTATCGAAAACAGAAGGAAAAAAAGCCAGAGTGGAGGGGACAGAAATGAATGCTCCAGCAGCTTTGGAGGGCTCAGAAGTCACTTTCTCCACTCAGAGGCAGTAATTCAGATGCAGGTGTCGCCCAGAAATTCAAACTCCTGAGTGATCTCCCCAAACATTGCTACTACAAGTCACTCTTCAAGCAAAAACAAATTAAAAATACTAAGCAAGAGATTGCCCAGTAAGAAATAGTCCTGATATGGAAGATAAAGTGTACATACATTCTAAAAATAAATGAAGATGATCTTTGCAGTCTGAAAGCAGCAGCCAAACTCCTGACACTCCTTGTCCAAGCAAAGTTCTTAAAAATCCATTTTAGAGGGGATTGCCAGCTGTACACATAGGGTTTTACAGTCTGGATGGAGCCTCTTCTAGGACAGACAACAACCACTAATGGAAAAAGGATTACAAAAGGAAGCACAGTTGGAGAGCTGGCCAGGAAAGTCCCCTGCTCCAGGGAGAGGAACCGTGGAAGCCCCTGGGCTCCTCTTGGGCAGCCTCTGTTAGGGACACAGGAATGTGACTGGTAGTGCAGCCTTTCACTGTCACCAATTACACATGGGTGACTTTTAAAGCTCTAACAAAGGGGAAAAAACCCAATGACTTTCTGTGTTAATGTGATCATCAAGTGAAACTCTGACATGGCAGCCAGCAAAGCCAACACATTACATAAGCAATTCCATTAAAAATTCCATAAAAATGAAAATGTGATGTACCCCTCAAAATGCCCAGATTATTCTTGACTGTAATCCAGATACTTCAAAGACAAAATGCGGAAGAACTGGAAGTGTAGATCTCTACTAAAAACCCCAATATACCTATTCCAGCAGGCTGTTCCTAAATATCAACAACTTTTGTGTCCTGTACATTATAGATGTTAAGTTTATCACAGGTTTTAACTTATGTAACAGGTTTTACAAGAGTTATGAATTAATACGACATAGTTAGATAACAGTGGCAGTTTAATGGCAGCTTTGACATTCAGATTCTTTGAGTCCAGACAATTTGTCAGCTTGTAAAATATATGTGTTATTCACCAAGAATGATTGCTGCGGTCCAAATATATGCCATCTTTTCCAATAATCCTGATGGCCTAAACACCAGTAAAGATGCTTATACAACACTTTCATTTTGCCACTCTCTTGTCTGTATCCACAAATACGTACAGCTACATCCCATTTCCGCGAACTTATCCAACAGCCAACGTGTTTCTGATACACGATAGAATTTCCCATAACACTTTAACACACAGTAGACCATCCATGAGACTAATCCTGCAGAAACTGCTTTTATTATGCTCCCACCAAATGAGTTTGAGTTCCCTGTGAATGGTCTGAGCTGCTGCCACGTGAGGATTTGCTTGTGCTGTCAAGCTGGGAGACCTGGTGGCTCCGGGCAGAGTGATCAATCTGACCATGCGCTAAGCACGTTTTTGGGTACGTGTGCGCACACACCTGCACAACGGGTGGAGTGGTCCGTCCTAAGCCTAAATTTTACTATGGTTATACGACCCATTATTTGACATTTAAAAGAAATAGTATTAAAATATGAGAGATTTAAAATGACATTGAGTCTGAAGACACAGAAAAAACACATACACATAAACAAGGGAAGTTGGAAACAGAGTTAATGAACAATTCAGAAGGTCAGTAGCTCTTACAAAAATGACCTTAAAAACCTTTAATCTACACACACACACAAAAAGGTCTTGTTAACTGAAAATTAAAAAAAGTTCTTTTTGTTTTTGTCTTGCCTGTTGCATTACAGTTATGAAGGCATTAATGACAAACTTGTAACTGGTTTCCTCAGCACAGGCAAGAATATCTAGGAATGGTTTAACTTTTCCACTGCTTTAAAAGTCCTTCTTTCAGGGACTCCAGGAAAGCAAAGGCCAACACCCTTCACAATATGAAAAGGCAGAAAGCCATCCTGATTCTAGCTGGGTAATCCCTATAGGCATGGATTTTAACAAGACGCATAAGTCCCAAATATATTTTATTTCTATATGAAAACAATGAAATGATAGTTTTCTAAACTACGGACAGAAGAAGATGCAAGTAATTTTTGTGGAACATAGTTTTGACCTGTTAGAACCTGACTTAATCAGAAAAAACATGAAGTTTGCTGTAACTTCAACTTGACAAATTCAAATTCACTCAACTTCAGTGTTTAGATCATGAAGTCTACATTTTTCAGAGAACTATAATGAAACTGTTCCTTGGGATTTAATGTTTAATGTTTCAAAATTCGTTTCTTGTCAACACTATATCTCTAGAAATTTCTTTTTAGAAAAATCAGATCCTAATTTCTGTTTGTATGACTTTTCCCCTATGCCACTGTTGGACTGCATAATGTTTTTTCTGCCACATAAGCATGTCTATAAGAAGCCTGAACAAGTTCAGAAAGAGTTATATAACATTTCTTGCATTTTTGGGGACTATAATTAAAGTGCTAAGATTATGGCTGAGATCCTAGAACAGATTAAGCTCAGAATTCTATGATGAATGAACGTTTGGGTCATTAAAAGTGCAAACCTAGATTTTTTTTTTCTTTAAACCACACACAGTTCAACATCTAGTACATGCAATTCTGCACTTCACAAACACCTCTAGTGAAGGTCAGCAAGAGTACAGGTGCACGCATTATGGAAACATCAACAACGAACAACAAAACACACAAAAAATACACACAAAACCAAACAAAAAACCCCAAAACGTTTCTAGTAGCAAGCCTGACCCAAAATGTCTGTGCTGTATCTAGAATGAAAGTATTTACATGGAAGGACATAGCTAGTCATAGATCTAAAAAATTTACAGGAATTCTTTGGAAAACAACTCTTTAAGAACTGCTGACAGAGACAACTTGAATGTACACAGAACCTAATCTATCTCTGAACCCAAGTAAATCAATAGTTTCATAGATCTTGAAAGCTGTCTGAAGACAGAGCTTACTATTTAAATTTAGTATACCAAAGTGTAGGAAATAGAAAGCTAAAAGACTCCGTGCTTTGACAAATGGAAGAAAAATAAAGTCACCAAGCCTCCAGCATGTATAGTGTTGGTTTACAGCAAAAAGAACCTAAGATAAACATGAACAGCTTACCAACATAATATACTCCTACATATTTCTCCTCACACAGATAATTTATTTTTGCATTAAAGATGTGACTGTGTTGTAACACAGAAAAGTAACTACATGGACATCCGTTGTGACCTTCCACTTGCTAGACCATGAACAGCAGGTATCATTTCCACACATCATCAGTCACAGGCCTTCAACACTGAGAAGTCTTCCCAGTGACAATGCATTTCAATGGGGTTTTTTTTGCAGTCCAAGGTATTTTTATGTTGGATTTAAACTGTTTCTCTAGTATTGAGTCATACAGAAACGTAAAATAAAAATAAAAATAATAATAAAAAAATCTTCTATTAGTACATATTGATGAATTTAAGTAAAACTTACGTTTAAAACCCCTGCAGCAGATCTAGCTTTCATCTATAACGTGAACATGATTTTAATCACAAAGATATATATGAAAATTTAAATCAACTCAAGAAGAAAGGCAAGACTTTTTGGAGAGTAAGAAGAAATTAAAAAGGCTAACTTGGTTAAACAGCTCCAAAAGCTTTACAGTTGTAGCAGACGTATTAAATAAACGGTTATGAAAATAACTAACCTGTGCATAGGGGAAGCTAGATGAACACTCAACAACCAGGACAGAAATACATTCTGTCAAAAGTGTACATGCTTTGGGTGCATGAGTATACAAACATATTCCTGCAAATGTTTTATAGACGTGGTTTGGCTAGAAGAACAGTGACAGACTAACCTCCTTCTGTCTCCTAAAACATACTGTCCTCCATTCTCTTTTCTGATTTAGAACAGGAAGCAGAAACTGTTTCAAAAAGTAGTCAAAAGTGTGTACAGTCACTCAGGTTTCGAGACTCATGAGAAAACACCTCACGATACACAACCAAAACAGCAATGGCAGACTCACTTGTGCATGCATTTCATGCCATTTCGCCTATTTGGCTTTCCTATTTTATCGATTTCATCCCCAAAACTCCCATAACAGTGGGCAAGGCACAAAGTAAGTGTCTCGAGCAGGTTAAGACTTGTATCTATCTAACTGAGCCAGGCCTTGCTCAAACACAGGATGCCAGGATTGCAGGCCGGGGCCCGGCAGGCCGGTGCTCGGCAGTGACGCTGAGCAGAGCAGCGCCGGGGAGCCGGGCTGATCCCGCCCGCAGAGCCCGCAGGCCTGCAAGCAGATAGGGACAGGCAGGCACAGCGGAGACTTGAGAAAGTTCAGACAAAATTGCCCGAAGAAAGGAGAATACACAAGGACGTGCAAGTTCCTGAAAGACTGATGTGTCTGGAGGGTGCCAGCACCAGTGTGCATTAGAAAACAAATGCTCCGCAGTCTCTAGCTGTTTTCCAAAAGTTAAGTCCTGCAGCTGATATACAGAAACCTACCCACCATTTTTTTTCCTTAAAAAAACCCCCACATTCAGATATTTTACATTCCATTTGGGTTCAACCATTTTAAGTCCCCTACTGCATAGGTAACATACTGTCTAATCCACATAATCTAATAAGGGTTCAGAAGTGAAATAATTACTTTGAAAGATGGACATGGAAAACTGCGGCATGTCACCTTAAGAGGATAATTAATTTATGTATAACAATTACTACTGAGGCTTTATTGACTATAAACGCTAGAATTAACAAGAAATAAAACTATAAAAGACACCCAAACCCAGAAAAAAATAGCAATTGCACATGCTGCTCACATATTTGCAGTGTCAAAAGCTGTATTTCTAACAGATGACAAACTGACACATCTCATCTGCAATACATACTTCTGGTCATGGCAAAATAAAAAAGGAAGGCTAATGTTTCTGACCCTTCTAAAGTCAGTGGGAATATAACCATTATCTTCAAAAGGATAAAAACTGAGCCACAAATCTTGTTTTCCATTCTCATGAGCAACTTAATAGCAATCATGAGAATAAAGAGTTTAGGATCACATCTAAGGTGATTACAGCCACAAAACACCAACGTGAAAAAAACTGCAGTTCAAGGCTTTTTTTACTACTCTTTTAAGAAAATCCGTTGCTGTCTGGACAGGTCGGGATACGCAGGATTTCACAGCTGGCTTCACCGTCCCAGCACTGACCTGCTGGGGCAGAAAGCGACGGCTGCCTGCCCCCTCGCTGCCTCTCGGTGAGTGCCCGGTAGGTTAGAGCTGCTCATCCACACACAGGTTATTTCTTGCAACTTTAGTTTTCAGCTCTACTAGCAAACTGATCCAACCCATCCACACAATGCAAATGCAACGGAAAGACTGGGAAGCCCTGGCAAGAGGGAGCAGGGGGGAGATGTCCTCGCCCACCTGCAGCAGCCCAGTCCTGGGTCGGTGTGCACGGATCATGAAACCACACTGTTCAATATTCAGATGGCCCTGAATAAAACACGAGGGCTTTGGTTTTGTAAAAACAGATCCAAACTGCTTGTTTTCCATTTTTCACCCCTCAGGAGTTAATTTCACTTTTTCAGCTGCACTGAAGTAAATGTAGTCGCTATTAAAACAAACAAAACCCAATTCCTCCACTGCACACAAATTGGGCAATATCCTGAACAAGGTTTTCAATGACTTATACCTGGCTGCCAGATATGGACTGAGTAGGTTTTCTGTATTCTTTGCATAAACACTCTCAACAGATGACAGACTGCAGCAGTAAAGTGTTATAAAACACTGTTAAAATCTATATGGTGCCATCACACAGTACCTTGCTTTCATCATTATGAGCCTGATCTAAAGCAAAGTAACTTTTGTGAGTTCTGGAGTTCTAGTTCAAATCACAATTCCAGTTACAACTTTTATAACTTCACTTAATTTTTTCATGCAAACAGTGATAATGTAAGAACGTTAACTTTACTTTTTTAAGACATGGCTTCAAAGGCAGAGCTTTCAGTACCCTTTTCTCAACATCAAGGTTGACTACAAAGAATATATACAGATTAAAAACATGCAAAAATAAGTACAGGTATTGATAAGCAGCAAGTAAAAATGACACGTGTTTATATACTCAGTTGTGTTGCTTACCTGTCAAAATTCCCATCCTATGTGTATAACACCAGCAAGTTTTAAAGTAGGTTCAACAGCTTTTTATGTTAAGAATATAAGCAGAAAGAGCCAGTGGCTTGGTGAGATTACAAGCATCGGCTATGAAAATATCAATGGTATTTACAAACAGCAAAGTGATGGAAGCTTCATAGGAGTTGGAGAAGATATGGAAAATTCCATCCAGGAATTTTTTTTCCACTGCATATGCAAAGTTAAGGCAAAATGCCTTTCCTTAAATAATGCATGAATAATGCATTCTCTTTGGATAATACAAACAAGATTGCAACTAAAAATTTTAAAAGACCACCCATAATAGGACTTTGTTGAATTTCTAAGGAAAAAAAAAAAAAAAAAAAAAGGCAGAGTTGCATCTGAGATTGCTGACACATACCCTCTCTCCTTTCTAGTAGATAGACATATTTAAATTGGAGCTCTCGTTAAATAAAACGAGCTTTCTTTCTTTTAATTATAAATTAACTGATTTCACTCCATGTATCAGAGAGAAGCATGGTTGTATTTATTTATTTATTTATTATTTATTTTCCTAATAATTTTAGGCTTTAAGCTTCAAGCTGTGGAGTGTTCTGTCCCTGAAGTGGCAATGCTTTCTGTCATATCAAAAACCATAATATATGAACAACTTCTTGTTCAATGTCATCGGTATCTTGAATACAACAATTGGTGAATTGTATATTTGAAAAATCATGTCAAAGGCTCACAAAATTATTTTTAAAATCAATAATTAAAAAATGCAATAACTTCCAATGTATTTCTTTTACTTTTCTTTTGTAGCAGTTGTGGTGTTGTGTGAAACACAGCAAGGAGATGGCAAAGTTTTTATCCTTAATTCAGGATCAAAAACTACACTCAGGCCACAAGAATTGAACTGACAGACCAACACAACAAGCCGGTAAAGCAGAATGATGCAATTGGAGTCTGATAATTAACAAGAATTTGAAAGAAATCCCATATGTTCGGAGAAAAAGAACAACAGTGGGATACATTTCTGACTTTGTAAGATTACAAAATATTTAACTTGTAGTTTATATTTGCCCCAGTTATTTCGCATTGCATTTCTACAACAATTCCTGGACTAAAACATGTTCAGGGAATACAACATGCCGTAACACTGGCCCAGTGCAATATTTCATTCTAAGAAAAAAGCATATTAATCATTAAAAAATGTTCTCTGGAATTAGGAACAAAAGAGCAGTGGTAACAATTTGCACGAACTTAGCCTTTGTGATTCAGTAAGAACACCAGCAGTGATTTGAAGCTTCCCGTTCAGCACTTTGTGGTTCTGCTAACCCAGCATTTCAAAGCAAACTTCAGTCATACTGACACAATTTCCCATGTCTTGAGTTCCATAGGAGAGGGGAGGTCTTTTTGAAATTTTCCCCTACTTTCACCTCAAGGCTTCATGAGATTCCTTTGAAGTTTATAACCTAAGGTTTCTATGGGACAACAATTTACATAATTCAAAGAAAAGCTTTAAGGAAAGATCACAAACTGCTACTTGTGAAATTACCAGACATCTACCCTTACAGAGAAAAAGAAGGAAAAAGAAAAATAATTCAAAACTGCACAATTTTTCATTTAACTGATTGTTATACTTACAACCTTCTAAGCATTATACGTAAACACTCAAATAATTCTATTTCTAGTCTGTTTATCTTTCTGAGACTATCAGTAATTTGACAAAGGCAGTAACTTGCAAGCAAAAATTGTGGGTAGGACCAAAAACCCAAAAAAAATATAATTCTTCAGTGTATCATGATAAGATCTTGGAACTTTTGTCATAGTTTAGATTTCTTTATTCAAACATAACACGGTAAATTCAGTTTGCCAAGACACAATGTTCTCTCTGCTGTCTGTTACTTGAGTAATGTAACTTAGCATTTACTTCAATAACATTTTCAGAAAGAACCCCTAAACTCATATGTCCTCTAACCTCTTCAAGCAGTAGCTTCCGCATTTTCTCTAAGAATGTAAACAACTTTAAAAACAACATACTACTAATGGATAAAACAGTACTTTTCTCTGGACAAGGCCCATAAATAAACCTCTTTTCTGTCAATGTTATTTGCAGAACGATGTTAACTGTGCAATCAGATAATGGTTAATGAATTCTAATAAAGTCTGTATTGTCTATCAAATATGACCTTGCCTATCAAAAATATCACCTTGAACTTGGCAGTGTTTTAGGTTCTTGGGGGCTGCCTGTGGCTTCTTAGACCCAAATCATCAGTCTAAATCCAGTTAAAAAGCAGAGTGAAACAACACTCAGATATTGGGTTACACGTGTGGCTGAGATTACATGTTAGCCTAAGGGATATCTGAACCACTTTGAGTGTTTTATATAATAATACCACACTGAACTGCATTGCAGAAAGCAGTTAATCTCCTCGGGCATATCACCCGGCAGCAATTCTTTCCTAACTTTTCCCACAGATTCATGGCAAATTTCCAAAAGTTCAGAGGTTGGGTGAGTTTAAGCCTCTTGAAATTCAGATTCTTATCTAAAACTCTCTCATTTCTGATCCAGAAAGCTCATTCGACATGATCTGCCTGTTTCTCGTTCCGCTAGAAAAGCTCTGCACGCTTCCTTTCCTCCACTGCAGCAGTTGCCATTAAAGGACTTGCTCTGGAGTACTGCGAGCACGAAGGGGATGTTTATAAACACAACGCACAAAGGGAACATGTGGCAGAAGCCTCTATGAATGAGACCTCAGCAACGTGACCACCAAGTTTCTCACAGCTGAATGCAACCAAAGAGGGCTTTCCAAGAGTTAAACACATCACAGGGCCATACTGAGTTTCAAGCCCCTGAAGACAGCCCCTTTTACTGCCCAAACCTTGTTTTATTTTCACTCTTTGACTGTCACAAAATACAAGTGAGATTTCTTGGATATCCAAATAAGCTAATTAACTTCTCTTTTAGAACTTGTTCTCCTACTGTAGGGGTCCATAAATGAATCCATGAGTTATACTCATCAATGTATCCAACACAGCTATTCTCATTTCTGAAAGAGCTGTCTGTAGTCTCTCTTTTCTTTAAAAAATACTCAGATAAATGTGTTCAAAAGTGGCTGAATTAAGTTTAAAATAACACTTACTTTATTTCTACTTCGGAAATTCAACAAAAGAACACTGCAGACCGAAAATCTGAAAGAGGATGGCATCACTCTTTGGCATGCTCCTTAACTGAGTCTAATGCATTATGCATGATGCCCTTTTGGCTCTGGCATGACATTGCCAGCTGTGGTTCACTGCCTATGGTCCTGATGGGAAAGAACAAGATACCGTAACACTTATCTCTCTCTTTCAGCACCTTAGCACTCAGTGATGGAAAATGTAACTTGAGAACTGTTATATCAAATTTTTTATGTACTATTTACCTGTATTACAGCATGTAATATCTTTTTTCGTATCTAATGTATGCATAACAACACATTATGGAAGCACATATCAAAACACCTGTAGGGAATCCTGTTTCTTTTTTCTATTTGAGAAACCTCAGTATGTTTAGTTGCTATTTCAAGATGATCATATACATTATTTCACTACTGTAGAAGATGATGGAGCAATAGCAAAGCAACAAATTAGGAGATTTTTTAATGGCATAGACACGTTCAGAAACACCATTAAAAAGAAATGGTATAAATATTTACACTGCACTATAGGGTTGTCTGTTTGCAGATGTGGTATTAAGAGGATTTCTCCACTCCAGGACGCAGAACAAAACAAAATGCTCTCCAACATTTATATTTCTAAACGGTTTCTCACTTTTAACACTTCTCACAAACAATATTATGTGCAAAGAGGACAGTTTATTAAATGCAAAACCACCATCTTTGGCTCAGGAAACGCCCACATCATCCATCTCCTGACACTGGGATAGTATTCTGAAAAAATGTCATTACATGCTTTACCCTGTGCCTACATTCCTCCTGGGCATCTGCTTTGGCGCTGCTAGAGATGGGATATCGGGTCAAACAAGCTGTTGGCTCTTCCTACACGTGTATGTCTTATGCAGCCCTTCATGACATCAGAGCCTGGTATTGCCCTTTCTTTGGCCTTTTGTACAAATTGTTTTTTTTTTTCTGAGAGGAATCTAACAAGAGGTTTAAAATTCACATTTCAAGCGAAAAATTACATAAGCACACAGAATTAATGAAAACTGGTAAATATATGCAAAATCCTTAGTCTACATATAACATCCTGCGTTCAACACATTTTCATAACCTCTTCTTTATAAATATCCATTGATCTATGTAAGCACCATACACTGATTTTATTGTTCTATATGATAAACATGAGCTACCTGAGATGGGCTTTTTAATATCTATTGAAAGTCATTATTCATACACCCTTCTTCACTGTCTGGATTTCTGTAGTTCTATAAATGCAACAGTGACCTTTAAGAGCATTAATTGTATCTACTTTATTTTCCATACTTTCCTGTTTCCAGAACATGATTAATTTTTGGCAAAGCATATGCTTCACACAGCTGAAAACCCTGGCAATTCACAAGTATAAATTAGCCAGACAACAAGAAACACTGTCCAAACTTCTGCCATCATTTAAGCCATCCAAACCCTCTAAAAAGACTAAAGCAGCACAGAAGAAAATAGTGTACCTTATCTTCAGGGTGTAGTTTTTCCTACAATTCAGGAAGCTGTTTTAAGGGGCAGAATTTTGTGTGATTATTTAAATATTTGGCTTCTGAAGACAGAAAAGAGAAAATGAGTACCACTATAGACATTTCAAGAAACCACTTATCAATTAGAGTATTTGAATTTACTTATCTTGTGTGATTCTGCAAAGCTTCTTGGAAAAATTTATTTATAGAACCTTACAAAATGGATTCCTTTCATCCTTCTATTGGCTGAATGGGAAGTTAAGTACCTGAAAGGATAATTTTCCTTCTTGTGTACTTTGCAAGGAAGAATTATAACTGGGCCATTCTTGGATGTTTTACAGATAAAATGCAGTGACCTCCCTAGGTCATAACTTAAAAATCAGTCTATGGAAATACGCAGACTTACTACGAGCTGTTATTATTCCATACACAATTAAAGTAGTTAAGTTTGTAAGTTACCCTTCAGAACGCCTTCCATGAACGCTCAGTTCCCCTATAACATACTACCCTTAAAAGAAGAAAGATTTTTCCAGCATAGGTACTGATTTATTTAAATTAAAGTAGTGTCATTGGGTGATTATTATTTTTAAAGGTCATACCATTCTGACGAAACCTCATTAATCCTTAGAGGACCTAGCGGTCTGATCACAACAAAGCTAATCTTACACACAGAGAGTCACTGTGCATGGGAAAGAGAATTACAGTTATTAAATACACTGTGTGATGCAGGAAAAGAAGGATTAGTACAGCCGGTGCAGGAAAAGTAAAGTATTCATCCTACACTGTGTAGCAAAAGAGCAAATTAAGTAGAGGATTTCCCTTTGGGAAACAATTTAAAAAACAGTTTTATACTATTCTAGTAATATAATAGACATGTTAGTGGAATATATTCTGAGATCGCAACATAAATGATTCATGTTTCAGTTATAATAAAAATCTATTTGCTATGAAAGGAACATTAACTAAAACTCACAGCCCTTTCCCCCTTTTCAGTCTCATTGAAAGGTGACTATGCACATCTTTTAGACATGGAAAGTGGAGAATGGAACGTGTTTTACAGTAGTTCGTAGCCATCGGCTGTAAGATGAAACAGCAGAGTCCAGAACCTAATGTTCACTGTCATGATCTCCCAATTGCTCAACACTTTGCATTTCTATGAACTACTGTTTTAACAAGCACAGCTAGAACTTGGAAGGAGTCTTTATTTCAAGTTTCCTTAGTTCTGAACAGTTACTTTTCAATGACAGATCAGTTTACTAGAAGAGAATAGAAAGCATTAATGAGAAGGCTCCAAGGAGACCTTATTGCAGCCTTTCAGTACGTAAAAGGAGCCTATACGGAGGATAGGGACAGACTTTTTAGAAAGGCATGTTATGACAAGACAAGGGGTAATGGTTTTAAACTAGAAGAGGGGAGATTTCAGGCTAGACAGGAGGAAGAAAGTTTTTACAATGAGGGTGGTGAAACCCTGGCCCAGGTTACCCAGAGAGGTGGTAGATGCCCCATCCCTGGAGACATCCAAGGCCAGGCTGGACGGGGCTCTGAGCAACCTGATCTAGTTGAAGTTGTCCCTGCTCATTGCAGGGGGGATGGACTGGATGATCTTTGGACTTCCTCTCCAACCCAAACTATTCTATGATTCTATGATGAGATACACTTTACCTGTACATGTTTTCTAGATCTGCATTAACTGTTTCTTACTATTAGTGGAATGTGTATATACTCCTTACACAGTATCTCAGTCCTGGCTTAGAGGCACAGTAGACCCACAGGCTCACAAATGACTCTTGCTCTCCTGTAGAGAGTCACTTCTCTTAACTGCTAAGGTGACATTACAGATCACTTTCCTCGTCATCTTTTATAAGGAGATAATGCACTGAACACTTCTCAGCTTACCGAATGGCCTTGGACTCACCTTACGTGGAAACACAAAGCAGGTCTCTACATGCTTCCCCACACACATGCATGAGACTACAGGCAGGGCATCACCACTCTTAGCCCACAGTAATTAGGCAAGAGTAAACCCTGCTGCTATCAAAAAGTGTGGGTGTTTCTGCTACAAGTCCTCACGCACAAGTGAGATAAAATGGCATAAACTGGATTCTCCTCTTTCGTCTCACACACCCATTAACAATGTAAAAATAATCTGACGGTGTGGTTTCGGGAAGAAGATAAAGTATAATTTAACTTATGCCCTACTCAAATTTGGCCCATCTCACACATGTTGAACGGTGCAGAAGACATATTATGCCAAAAGTAAAATTACTCGGTGTACATGCTAAAAAAAGCAAAGATAATTTTACTGAAGATGCAAAACCAAATGGTTTGTAAATTCCACTTCTTTCCCATGGTGAAATTCTCTCGTGTACAATTATCATTTACTAAGTTTACTCTTGTTACCAAAAAACAACAAAAAAGAAGCTGTATTAAAGTGCCCAAATGAATTCCAAAGACAATAATTTCCTGCATTTAGAAAAGAAGCTGCAGAAGAATAAAATTTTATATGCAGTTTCCTTTTTCCTGACTCTTCCTTTGGGGTGCGTTAGTTGTTTACTTGCAAGATCAACACGTAAGATCAACACCTAACAAACACAGTATTAAGTGTTTTCCCACAATCACTTGGGTAAAATAAGCTTTCTTAAATAGCTTTTAAACTAGTTAACTAGCATAAATGAGGCATCCTGATAGCTACCCATGTGAGCATTATATCTCCGCTTATTTTAAAGCTAGGTTTTACTTTTACTTTTACATATTCATTTTTATATTGAACCCATTAGAAGTAAATTGTGAATAGTGTTTTATGGCTAGACAATAATAAAAAAAAGCCAAACAAACAAGCAAGAAAAAGCAGGAAGGGTGCTAGGGCAAAGGGCCAGTGGGTTCATGCAGGTCATGTACTCGGGTGTCTTCTGTCCAAATGGGGGATCACACACCAGGTGTGAGGACGGTCTTGAGACCTGGGTGCAGAAGAAGGACACAAAGGAGGGTCATGGCACATGGCTGCAGGGTGACAGATCCTGACAGAAACCAATCAGGCACATTTCTTCCAAGGGCTGCTGCCACAAGGCCGATCAGCCTTATGCTTCCCACTCCTCTCTCCCAAGACGAAACTAAACTAAAAGCCACAACCCAGCCTTAATCTGCAGGATTTAATTTAAAGCAGCATTGTTCAATTATCCTGCTGGATGAGGAACAGTAGTCCATTCCCACAAAAGCTGTAAGATTAAGAATGCCAGATGAGGAACAAACCAGCACAATGTTGACACAGCCACAGTGCAAGCTTATACAGAGATTCTGTGGATCCACTAAGTGTTGAGTCTACTCCAGTTCTGTTCAAAGCCTGCTGCCCCCTTTGCCCTGTTTGGATGACAATATTCCTGCCTCTCTGATCTCTGCTAAAGCCTGGTGTACAAGACAGACAGACTTGCCAGGAAAGTTACTGGCAAAGCATCTGGTAGACACTCTGAAAATTCCTCCCCTCAAACATGCCTCAACTGGAGAAACACATTTTTCCCAAGAGGAAAATTGTGCAATATGTAGTTGCAGCTACTCTGTCCAAGTGATATGAAAACAGTACCTAACAGCTCCACCTGCTAAACTAAAAACCTCCTGTCTGCACATGATCACATCAGGATTAAAATCTTGACTTTTACGCTTGGCTACACTAAGATGTTTCTAACACAGTGAACTACTGGCACAGTTAACTCTAAAGCCCTAATATGCAGACATAAGGACCACAGTAAATAAAACGAGTACAAACTCCAGCTTGCCCTCACCTATTTAATGATGGTAGTTGCAGTGTATTCTGGCCACAGATGCTGACTCGAGACTATTCCCGGGGCCGTCAAGGCCTCACTTGGTTACAGCAAAGCGATCCACGGAGCTGCAGCTGCAGAGCTCACTTGTATACACACAAACCAGGAACAAGCCCCAGCTTTGAGAGGGTGTGAAAGAGTCCTGTTCAGTTTGGGTGCTACATCACAAAATAAAAGTCTCTCCTGCCTGAAAGAGAAGCATTTACTCTTCTGGTGGATGCTGAAGGAGTAATTTCTCCTAGGGGCCTTGATGAGCCTGGCTGCACTGACAGCCTGACTTGAAGTTTAACACTAAAAGGACTGATGTGAACAATGACTCTTCAGTGAGCTAACCAGGCTTTAATAATCCTTCAAGGGCAGCTAGCAATAACTGAGCTGCATAATAGCAAGTTTCCCAAAACCGGGTCATCATGCTGGAAACAGGGGCCTGTGTGTGTGAGAGACAATGATTACAGTATTTAACCATCAGCTTCACCGTTCCAGCTATTCTTGACCACAGTGTCTACTTTTAGACAATACAATGATCACGGTCAATGCATTCATGCTGTGTAGCAGTCAACAGGAAATCTAAATTTAACATACACGGTACCCAAATTTCTGAAAAAGGTTATTCTGCTAAAATTTTGTGTATTTACATGACTTCTTGACTGTATGATATATGAAACATCAGCAGATACCAATCTAACTTCTAGCGCTTCAGGAACTATTCTGAAGAATGACCCAATATGAGTTCAGTTTAATTTCCCATGATATGAAGTGCCTGTAGAAAACAGCTGGTAATTAAAAAATAGCTACTATTGCATATATTCTGTGTATATGCATATGTAATAATACAGTTAAATAAAAATATTAAAATTAAGTTTTAATATAAATATGTATAAATGTGTATAAAAGGTACCATAACAGAAACAGTATAACGTTAGTCTATGCTTACTTGCCATTTTATTCTTTTTACCATAGTTAACACCATTAAGAAACCTACACCCATAATTTTATAAAATGTATTAAAACATTTTAGCACTGAAGTAGTTAAAATAACAGTGACGAATTTAGTCTTTTGTCTCACACATGTACAAACCCAGTGAAGCAAGGATAATAATGAACAGAATCGGGCCCTAAAAAGTTCTAATTTGACACTAATCAGTAATAAAAGGCAATGTAAACTTGTGTTAAACTGATTACACCCATATAGCAATATCTGCATAATGGCTTTAGCTGCTTAGCAACGAAAGTACAAGAATACCAGATAAAATGGATTATAAATTCTGATTAGTCCCAGACGAATATAACAGTGGCCAGTCAGTTAGGTTAATTTGCACTGTATATCATAAATGACACTCCTATGAGCTATTATTGCAGAAGACATTTACTTTTTTTGTACAAATACACGTAAAAGAAAAAAGACTTGCTTTTAGATTACCAAAGACAGTTTTGGTCACATACTACAGTGATTCTTTTAAAATTAACTTACGAAACATGATTTAAAGATATTGCAAACATATGATTCTCTTTCCTTTTGCTGTTATACATTTTCTTACACAAATAAAACAAATCACTTTAAAAATGGAACTCCATTTTACACCATTTGCAATGTACCACTTTTCCATAGTGATCCCTGTATGCTATAATAATATTGTACTACTGGACTTCAAAACCCTCCTTCGAAACATCTAAATACAAGCCACAAATAGGGGAAAGGCTGATTACTCTTGCTTTTTACAAAGAGGAGTCTGACGCAGTCAGAGGTTCAGAGATTTGCCAAAATCACAAAGGAACATCGTGACAGCTGAAATGGAAATAAAATCTCCAACATCTTAGCTTTACAAACACCAGCCTTCTAGCATTACCCAGAGTGTGCTAGATACAGCGCAAATGCGCAGAAAGGAATACTATTATACCTGAACCATGGTACTCACAATCTAGGACAAACCAGCAGTAAGCCACTAGGTAGAACATAACAGTTAAGGGATCAACACAGTTGTAACAGGGTCACTACAGCCTATTCCTACATGTTCTTCAGTTCTGCCCTTGTAATGTGGCTCATCTCTACCTTACAACCTGGGAAAGAAGTGAACGGCCTTGCAGGTCAGCTCAGGAACTATGCTATGCACAGATATGCTGCTTTTAACATTGTAAGGAAAAAAGATGTTTTTATGTGTGGGAGAATTCTAATTGTTTACCTGTAGTAACTGACTTTCTCTATCCTTTATTTAATTACTTGTTTTCTCTAATAGAAATAGCTATAATACTAAGGGTCCTTTACAAGTTACGCAACTCTATAATTCAACAGGAACATTGTTCTGCACTAACAGTACTCACTATGTCTGTGTACAAAGCAATTTTGTTGAATATAGTACTCTGAAAAGAACAGGAGAGCAGTGGTTTTGAATTTATCTAATTTCATGAAGTTGGATTAAAAAAGCAGATGGTAGACGTTAAAAGCAGTAGCTCTCTAGTCTTCTAAATTTAAAATGAATTATTGTAATAAAGCTTTCAACATCTTAATTTTAAAAACATTTTATTTCTAAAGTATTTATTAGGATAATCCATTATAAATTACACGTATGCACATATATGTGTATACATCTCATAGGGCAAAGGTCTAGAAAATTTACTATGAAGAAGGTTGAGAGGGGTGTAGGAGGAATAAAGTGAAGCTAGCTATACCTTTATTTTGTAGAATCTCAAGTTTCCATCTAAAAATACTTAAATTTTCACACTTCTGAAACTTCCAACTGTGAACACAATATCACAAATACTAGAATGTCTTCAGAAAATAGCTGTAGAAACACTTAAAACCCCTTTGCCAGCCACCTGACTGAAGCATTATCAATAAAACCTGATAATACTGTTCCATAGCTGATCACTGAAGTATAGTATGAGACGGGAGTGAAGAGAACACTGGTGAGGGGAATTGGGCAGCATCAGAATTACTGTCAGATACTCCTTCCTGAAAACACAACAGACCAGCCCATAGAAGAGAAAGTGAAGATAGATGGAAGAGTGAAAAAATAATGTAAACATTAGTAGTCCTAAAATAATCTAACAATTTCTCAATAAGGGACACACTGAAGTCCTGAATAAATGGAAGATTATGATAAGCAAAGGACAGCTATTTCAAAAATGCTGTACCCTCTACCCTAGGCCTTGGGCAAGTTTTGCTATGGGAGTGCCAAACAGAGAATGCAGTATTCTTCATTTATATCTCAGCTGACAGACCACAAACAAAACAGAAATCAAAACTCTGAATAGGCCCATAGATGCACTGACCATTTCCTGGCAAAACAAGAAGGGAAATGCTTCCATAGTATAGGAGTGTTGAAAATCCTGTCCAGCAGTGACATTGTTTTATAAGATATGCTACACTAAAATATCTGAACTCCCTCCACATAAAAACACGCATTAGCTGATGTCCTGCCCACAGATTTTACATTCTTTCTAATGTGTAGGACTCAGTTGCTGAGTTCATACCTCAAAATATTGCAGACAAAACATCATATATCAGCTTCACACGCTTCATCCCAAGCTTTGGAACAGAACCAGCTCTCTTGACTTCCAGGTTACTGCAGAAGACTACAAAACAATCCCTGAAGCGTGATATTTGAATATATATAATTTTAATATAGTATGCTGATTGTTTGGGGGGCTAATTTTTGATGGGCTTAAAGCAAACTGGTTTGATCAAAGTTAGTTTTTGGATTAAGAAGGAACATGAGAAATACCAGTCTTAAGAATATTCCTTTAAAATAAGGAAACTAGATGAGACTGCTAAAAGTAAATTCAGATATGTAGGGCAAAAAACACATCAGTGTATAATATATGCTGTTATTAGCCATTATTTGGTATAATTTCTGAATTCCAAGATAATTTTCAATATGATCCCTTACTCGTGATAATAATAGCATCATTTAGTAAATGATACTAATGAAAAGTAAAAAACAAATACTACTGAAGAATGCTTACTGTGAAAAGCACTTTAGGCAACTTTTCCGCACTGTCTCCACCTTACAACTGAAGAAAAACACTGCAATATATAAAGCCAACCTCATACATTTGCATTTTTTGTGGAAGAGGAACAAAGCAAGTAATTCCATTACATAAAGTCAACCTCTGAGTGCTTTGACAGTTAATATTGTGTCAACCTTCCCATTAAGTCAGGGTGTAAAGGACAAATGTGCTCTTCTTGAAATGTAAAATTTAATTCCAGCACGACCACTTCAGGGACCAGTTCTGCAAAGTACAGCAGCCATGGCACGGCATACAATTGCAGCATAAGTAACCAGACACTACTGCTAAACACATTTTAAACTATTGTACAATAGCCTTTGTCTCAGTAAAGCTATTTTAACCACAGACTGTGTTTGTTCGAGCAAGTTTTTCTACTGAACACAAGTAAATAATTTGGTGACTAATTTACTTGGTACATTTTCATTCGTTGTCTTTCATAAATAATTTATAACTTTAGAAAACGTATTGCTTTTGCTTTTACATATGTTCTGCTTTTTGTTTCTTTATAAAGAGCTCATTGCAAATTGTTCATCGGCCATGCTCAGAAAAGCCCTTCAATTTTTAAACTGTGGATTTTCAATTAAATGGGTATCACTAGATACAGTTTCGGTTGTTTGATAAGAGTCACCAGCCTATTATTTGTAGCTATAAAGGACATAACTAGCAATTCCTCTGAGTTCAAAGCCACAAACTACAGTTTCTCCCTGGTGAAGAGGTCTGGGAAGAGAAAAGATGGTGAGAAAAATTTCTGATTATCTTACTTTGATTAATTGCTTTGGAGAGCATGAAGGCAGGCAGAAAGCATGATACAAAAGAGGGGAGAAAAATGAGAAATACAAAAGAAAAGAAATCTCCAGGAAACCAGAAAACTAGCAGGACAATCTTCTGCCACAATTCACTTAATGTAAAACTGATCTTCACCAATGTTCTGCCACGTGATTTGCATCAGGCTGGTGATAACATTTATTTACACTTCAGGGAGTGCCATCTGCCTTAGTCCTGAAGGTCCCTCTGTGTTCACAGAGTTTATACCTCATCCCGGCACAATCTTTTTATCACTTTCTTCATCTGAAATAATACGCTCAATTCCAGCTACGGATTTTAAAATAATACATTAAAACTTTTAAAGAGGATGTTCACACATATATTCAAATGAAATGGAAGTCTGAACGCATGAAACACCCTCCGTAGTCATGAACTGTATACACACTTTCCTGGGCTATTTTTTTGTGTCAGCTTCAAAGCATATAAAACACTACCGCATTTTTCGCTATTTTAAGAACAGTATAAACATATTAAACATTTGCTATTTGAATATTTGAACAGACCGTAATCTTGATCCTACTAGCCATTTTTCTATGGCTTTCCCACTGCCCTGTTTATCTTTCTTGAAAACTTTGCTGTAAGAACTCTTAGTCACAGCTCTTCCGTAATTCTGCACACATAATTACCGCAATTGGTCATTTGTGTCATATATAGTTTTGGTTAGAATATGTAAATACGTAGGTATTTACACATGCACACACATGCACTCATACACACCATTAGCAACTTTTAATTTTGTTCAATATGCTAATTTAATGATTCATTTAATCTGCCAAACTTTTCCATTAAATGGACTCAAATACTCCAATGTAGTGTCTCACTGAAAGAAAAGAAAAAACAAACAAAACACCACAAACAAAAACCTCAGAAGTTTGAAGGAAGATGACAGGTTTTCAAGTGTTTTATTTAAAACATACATACATACTCACCCCTAAGCTTATTCCCTATAGGTAAAAACTCACCCCATTGAAATAAATGGCATATTTAGTTCAACAGGAAGTTCAAATCCTAGTGCTTTGAAATTGTGAACATTTTATCAGACACTTCAAAACCAACAGATGCTTCTGTAAATTCAATTATGTATGATTGGTATATTCTATCTGCAAAACAGATTCACCTTGTAAGGTTTTTTCTTTGTCCATAAAGCTTTCTGGACAATCAGATAAAAAACTGTCAGCTTGGTTGAATGACAAGAGAGAAATAAGGGACTGAAAAATAAAACCCAGAAATATTCTGTGTTCATAACTGGTTTCAAGCACTTTGACTGGATTCACAAATCCTAGAGAGTCAGTTAAACTATAAACCATTCAAACGTTCACTTACATCCAAAACATGCTGTGAAGAGGAATTCCGTATGAAAAATTATCAACAAGGAACATGCCATGAGAACAGGTTCTTACTATCAACTCTCTCTACCTTTCCTTCTCTCTGCTCCTCAAGCACATGGGACGTATTAGCACTACAGGAACTTTTTTGATAAGCTATATACTTATTTCCTTTCATTTCTGAACATTTTCTGTACTACATAGCACAACAAAATTAAAAAGATGAGTGTGCTACCATAATCTCATTTCTGAGAAGATCATTTTAGAATTTTTACTCCGAATACTGGATGTTAAAAACATTTATACTTAATTCAACAAACGATACACCATATTAATGTACAGAAGAAACCCAGAAAATGGCACCTCAGTAGTTTTTTTGCGTTTTATGCATGTGGGTTTTTAAAAAGTGTTTTAACTCATTTACTGCCATCTCCTGGTACTCACACGGTAATAATATTCACGCTACTTAACATCAGCCAGTACTCCTATTCAATACTACTGGAATGTCGAAATGCCAAAAACTTCTGAGAAATATTTTTGAAATATTGCTGTACTTTTTACACTGCTGTCTTTTATCCTGGAAATAGTGAATACTGCTCCTTGGGCACAAACTGGTAAAAGGTTCACGTAGCTTACCTTCGTCTGGAAGCAGCAGTAAAGTTGTGTTAGGTACGGATGTTTCCGTGCTAATGCCAGAATTCTCTTTTCTGTCATTGTACAGTCTACATCGTCATCTTGAAGTATGACATCTTTCTTCAAGACTTTCACTGCATATACTTCATCTTTTCCTTTTAGCTCAGCTAACATTACCTAAACCAAACAGACAGTCTGTTCATGTATGATCAACAAATAACATAAATTCAGGGTTGCGTATGAGTTTGACTGCACTGGAAATATAGTTACATACTTGCCTGAATGAAGTTGTATGTTCATGAAATTAACGTCATTTCAGAAAAAGAGACCAGTGGTACTCTTTAAATTTGAAACAGCTGATATCTATTTTGTTTGTTAGTTAAGAACGCAGAAGATAAAAAGTTTTAATCCCCTCATTCAAATATCTTAATGAATCTCTATTAATGAGATCTCAGAAACTGAAAAAGGAAGCAAGTTGATATAGAACAGAAATTTATTTCCCACTTTTATCTCCTACTTCTGGTAGCAAGATTTGTGTGTGAAGAATTTAGTATACAATCCCACGTACCATTCTGGCCGCTTTAAAGTTGCTGTTTTTAACTACTGTTATTGTTTAAGTCCTATACTCTCTTTAAAGTCAGTTCTGGCTTCGAGCCAGGGTAATCTTCAGAGAAAGGATTAGAAAACAGGGAGACAAAAGAACTTCGACCCTGTCCCCCTGCATCTGCAGTTCCCGTATATCAAGGAAGGAAGAGCATACTTTCGAAAAGATTCACATTTCAGTCCTCCTCTTTGATTGCACAGTGCACAGCACTGTGAAAAAAAAATCTATAATCCCTGTAAATAGAGAAAGGCCCTTTCCAACCTGATCAATTCCCTACTGTGGGAAGCTATCTGGTGAGTTACATCTTTGCCACATGTGGTATTTTGGGCAGCTGTCTAAGCCTCCTGCACTCATCATATCTGAGTAGAAATGTTTGAGTTTTGCTTCCTCCAGCACTGAACACACCTACTGAGGAAAAACAAGCACACTAACTGTTCTGTGAAATAAGTACACTTGAACTGGCTATTAAATCGAGAGGGAATGAACTCAGAACTCCACGGCATTATTCCTGGGCCTATTTTTCCTACTTGACCACAACTAATTATCTTGTTGAACAGTACGTATGTAACTGTATGTAATCTTCATTTCATTACCAATATTGTGAGATAGTGAAACACTGACATTGTGTTTCAAAAGGCTTGACCCTGGTTAATGAAGTGAGCTAAAGCACAGAAAATGCCAGCTGATCAGGAGGCTGATATTCTTTATCTGTGGGATAAAAGCTGCTTTTACCCAAAAGGTAAAAAACGGAAAGAAACCTCTTGGGTGGAAGAACTTTCTGAATGTCACTATGAATACTTTCAAAGCTTTCCAGTCAAAAAAGCCTGAACAACAGAGGGGGGAAAAAAAAAAGTCTACCCACCTTGCCAAAGCTGCCTTTTCCTAATACTTTGATGAAGTTGAACTCTTCAAGGCCTATTCGCTTGGTCTGGGCCTGTTTGACCTCCCCATTTTCACCATTCTCCCCAGGTTTGCTAAGCTGGTTGTCTGTTGACGTTGTAGCTGTTGCCCTGTGCTCCTCTCCCCGATTGTCAAATGATAATGCTTTCCTAATGTTGTTTTCCAGCTCTTTGATTTCTGTGGAAATGAGAGAAAAAGCATTAATTTTAACCAAGTATCAGAAAACCAGTCTGTATTTGTATCAGTTTTGGGAAGGGACATTCATCAACCCTGAATGCTGTGTGGAGCGTTCTGAGGTTAAGAATGTGTATTTAGCAAACTGCTTCTCCACCTTACAGTAATCAGCCAAAACCCTGCTCTAACAGGAAGGGTGGCCTTTTAAAATGAATCTAAGAGAATGACATATCCAAAGCCTGACAGATAAGTCAGCACAGCGACTAAATAGTTGTTTTAGTGTTTTGGGGCGTTCCTGTACCACAGAGAAGTACTTTGTTTTGAATACCCCAATCTTCCTCCAGCACTTACTCATCTTCCTGTTTAAGTATTTTAGAGCTGTATCTTCAAAAGTTCAAAGGATAGTTGGGCGTCCCGGTCCTTGAAGTCAACATGAATGGAGCATCTTACTCAGCTCCAGCTGTTATCAGACCCCTTCCAATAAATTACCTGACCACTTCTTAGTGCCGATTCAAGCAGCAATTATGTAGATCTGCTAAATGGTTCTGAAGGTTTCTCAATGCTAAACACAGTGAGTCCTGGTGACTAATGGACCTTGGGGTTCTGCCTCAAGCTCTTCCACAGGCAGAAGCCCAATGGTCTTGGAAGCAACAACTTTAGTGGACAGCTACTATAGTGAAATTTAAGAGCAAATTCAAACAAATTCTTTGTTCTTATTTTAAGCAAAGCATCAGGTATTTCAAAAATATTATTGAACCAAAATGCTGTCTGTGAAACCAAAAGGTCGACAAATTGACATCAGTTCTGGTCTCAGAGCCTTATAGTACTAATTAACATGGAGCTTTGGAAGCCTCTTCCCTAAAAATAAGGGTGAGAAATTTCCCAACTGTAAATGATTTTTAAAGAATTTGACACAAAAGTATCCATCTTCCTATGTCTTTGTGTAAAGATCTTTCATTCATCAGTTTACACATGTGATGGTACGTGAGATACCTCACAGACTTCTGATTTTTAAAAGCAACAATCAAATCAGATTCAAAAAGTGCTGCTGCCACACATGTTCTCTCAATCAGGCTGCTCAGTTCAACGAAATCTGGTTGTATGAGTGAAGATTAAAATATTTGTCTCTATAATCTATGCATGAAAAAAAAAATCACTTGAAAGGAAATATGGTTTTACGAAGCCTCTAAAGACCACACAGACACACTAGCATAGCCTAACCAGACAGGAGGTTTTGTTATCTCAAATGTTAAACATGGAATTGCAAGGAGGCAATTTTATCTCAAAAAATCATTAACAGATGGAGGCTTTTCAGATAGATAAAGGTTCTCCCAAGTTCTGTGGTACTATTTAAAATGTTCTCACTCTTATAAAAGAATACATAACTTCCTTATATAAAGGTATTTGGTTAGGCAAGGACTCATCTAGTAACCTTAATATTTTAAGATGACCGTTTTATAGTTTTCTCTTTAAAAGCCACTTAATTTCACAGATTTAAAAAAAAAATGAGACATAGGCATTTTTAAAAAGTTTTTGCAGTTTATGAACTTTCTTAAGTGCTTCATTTTCTGGTGGTAACTTCTTCGCTGAAGGGGACGATGGCTTTTTTATTCCTTAGAAAGAAGAAAAGTATATAACAATATATATTGGTTAGGAAATAAAAAGGGATTATTGACCTTGATCACATGGAGAAGTTGGTGCTGACTTGGACCTGTCTTCTTCTGATGATGCACTTCCAGGAACTGTTTGTTGTGTCTCTGCACCTGCAATTAGCTAAGAACAATTCCAAAAGGGGTATTCAGCTATAAGATCCTCCCATGCCAAGACAAAATTAATTTAAAAACATTAATTCAAAAGTAGAAGTATGAGGGAAAGTGAAGATGTGCTATCCCTATAGACTCTCACTGGCAAGACCTCAGTTGTACAGTAGATGCCATCACACCAAATGGAGGCCATAATATAAACTGAGAAAGAAACAGCAATTTAAAGAAACATAGGTTCTTAAGATGGAACAAATACACAGTGAGTGGGAAAGTTTCGAATAGCCACCTTGAGCCTGTGTAGAAATCTACCCGGTAAATATATTCAACTACAACAAGCATCAGCAAGCAGTGCAAACTAACTTGTGCAATAATAACATGACAACATCTTTTCCCAGGAGCCATAGATCAACTAATTTATTCCTGAGTTTTCTAAGTTTTTGTAAAATTTTAAACCAGCGTACACGGGGATCCAAGTGTGCAATCAGGAAAAACGAACAGAACCAAACGTCAATGTTTTAATGAACTATGGTAAAATTTGCCTATTTCTGTAAGTAAGAGAAATGGGTCTGCTGTCACAATCATGCAAATAGAAAGCATGGCCGAATTCTGATCCAGGATACATATTATAAACCCAGATTAATTCCATCAGCTTTGAGGTGACCTACGCTTTTTATTTCTAGGATAGCTTAGTTCTTCCTATAATAGTGATGACAACTCTGGAACCGTCATGTGGTAAACAGCTCCTCTTCATGAGAGTCAGCACATTGGCCCATTTATCAGCGTTTACAATGTTATGGAGAAGTGCTGTGTCTCAATCAGTCAATTATCCAATACCAATTCTGAGCCAAAGAGACATTTATGTTTTTATCAACTGTTAAGTCAGACATTGTTCCTGTCAAATCTCCTTCCTCAAAACCAAAAAGCAGAAATCCTTCCAGACTCTGTAGAGACTCCAGGTTTGCAAAACTGTAGCAGGTCAAAATAAATTTTAGCTCAAAATTTAGATTAGATATCTGCACTTACAAATGAAAAGCCAAATCTTAATTCTGCACTGACTTAAAAAAAAAAAAAAAATTCTTTTGCAAGTCAAGTGAGTAGGATTGAACCCAAACTAGTGAAGTTACAGCACAGTCATAATTTTTTTCTTATGCAACACTACATAGTAAAATTACCTTTTTCTTCCTCTGCCCACTATTAGTGATCTTGTCTGGAGTGACTCCAAGATCTGCAAGAACTTTAGCTATGCCTCTAGCATCCACTCCACAGTTTGGTGCCACATTTGTTTCACAGCGTCGATGTACATTCATCTTGCAAACTACAGTGAAACGTAAAGTAATAGAGTAAATTGAATACTATCTTGGCATGCATTTGTCTTACTTAAATCAGACATCATTGGACCTACCAATAACATTTTCAAATAAATAGAATTTCAGTATAAAAAATACTTGGCTGGATTTTCAGTGACACTTGAACACTAATATAAAATGATTAACCTGGTTATGATTCTTCTGCTATGATAATGCAGAACAGTGTTTTCACACAGTACCCAGAACAGACACAGGAAAAAATGAAAATATCTAATGACACTGTAAATCTTTGAATTAGAAGAAAAGTCTGCCAGAGATTGGATTTTAGCAGTGCACTTGTGCTCTTATACTGAGCGCACATCAGTTCTGCATGTATTATTGCTTCGTACTCTATTTTACTCCAGTAGATTAACTCCTAATGTAGACAGGCATAAAACCAACAGTGGTTTAACTATTAATAAATCTTTGGCACTTGTTAGCCATTCTCTTTCTTTAGATGGCAATCCATTTACTAAGCGCTTTCTCTTAAGTACGATTTCCTGACACTAGCATACCAGTAAGAGAAAAAAAGGTTACATTGCTTTCAGACTATGGGCAGAAGGGAGAACATAACTCCATTAAAAGTAGCATAGCACTGATTTGTTAGGAGGGGATGACATTTTATCTTAGACTTCAGTGCCCTCTTGTGGAGCAAGGCATAAATAAAGCAAAACTGCAAGTGTAATTAAATACTAGATTAATAGTAAATTGCTCAAATTTCTCACTTCATTACTTTTTAGAGAAAAAAATAAAGTATGTATTTATAAAGTTGCATTTCACTATATTGTTCACCAACAATGAATTGACCTAGGATCCATAACTCGACATTGAGGAACCGAACTGCTTGAAGTAAAGCAAGTGGGAAATTTTGTACAGTCCAACTTCATGAACGTATTTTGTAAAACAATAGCACAAGAATAAGCTGTGAAAAACCAGAAGAATAATAAACCTCTGACATACACTTTTCATGGTGCTAATAACAACACTGGGCAAGCAAGTACATCTCTGATGAAGAAGGCATTGCTCCACACTTGTTAAAAAAGAAAACAAAGCACAGAGAAAATGACATTTCCAGCTCAGGTGAGTTCCAGATTTCATGCAGACAGTACCGCATTTTTACAGGCACTGACTTTATGAACATGAAGAAAGCAATGCAGGTGCTCTGAACTATTGTTTCTATGCATCTGCTGGACAGTAAATGCATGCATATGAGAAATAACATTATTTTCTATAGCTAAAAGGAACTCAACCACTATGGTATTTCAGAGAGAATATAAAAGCGAACTAATATATTCACAGACTAAATGGAGAGATACTATAGCTCGGATCTCCACCTGCAACTCATCTTAAATACTGCAAAGGATATGTTGAAAAGATTACGTTTATACATATATATGCGAATCCACGTTTCTGTTGTTGAGAAGTGTACATAAAATGACTTTTCTATTTATGAAGATGAACCCACACATTCATAAAGGTGTAACAAAATGAAAATGCTTATAATTCCACTACACACTACTTTCAAAGAATCTAACAATCTTCATGGCATCACTCCCATCAACCCACTAACTGAAGTATTTTATTCACTATTTCTAAACTACTGCTTTCCTTTGCAAGTGTTTGTACTGTTTTCTCCCTCTTTTAGAATACATGGATCCGATTGAAACAAGGAGATGTGGAACCAGGCATTTCTGTTAGTCAGCTAATGACACAAAGCAGTAGCTTCGTATACAGTTGCTATATTGAGTACACAGTCCTTAAGCAGCAGAACATAACGAATCCTTTGCTTTCCAGAACAGAGGGGCTAGGCAGACCATCACAAAGTACGATTTAGCTAGATACCAAAATACCTCATCTTCTGGATATGGGTGCACAGAACTGGTTCTGCCTAGCCTAGCCGATACAGAATAGTAATTTTTCAAGACAGTATCAAATGGAAAAGTAACTGGAATAATGATGTTCAAACTTGAAGTCTTTCAGGTCTACTGCACTCATAAAGAACAAGGAAAGCTCCGAAGTGGTAATTCTTACCTTTGCATTGTAAACCTTGCCTCAAAAGACCCCAGAGCAATGAACCACAGTGGTCACAGAAGGTGGGCACTTTGTAATTGTGAATGCTGAACTTGTGAGGCATGTTGACACTGAAACGCTGGGATCCCACTTGCTGAAAAAGGAGAGCATAGCATATTTAATTCTCATTGATTTCTTGATAATCAGCGTATGCTGAAACCTGTTATGTTCTTAAACCACAGAAAATTCAAACAAGGTGAAACAGTTCTGCGATCAGATGATGATCTTTGCATTAGATACACTCCATCTCAAGAGTTATTCCCACTACTTTATTTGGGGAAAAGAGGGGGAAGGCTGCTGTTGTCCAAGAGATAAAGACTGAAGTCTACTTCCTAGTACTTCTGGGAACAACAAATACATCGCTATCAGGAAAGATCTCTTAATGTAGAAGGCAAGGAAGTCACTCCCAATTGTTTTTTATGAGGCTGAACAAATACAGGACTAAGAAATGCATCACAACCCCTTTACCTTTTCATGTCTCACTCTTCTTTAGATTATGTAAATGACAATGATAATTCACTGTGTTCAGGGATCCCAAGGTACAATTACTTACCAATTAAAGAATGTCATTGATAAGTTTTTATAGTGTCCACTGTATAGCAGGAGATTTATTTTGATGTTTTTCCTTCCCTTTCCTATTACCACTGGCTTCTCTCCAGTGATCTAGTACCTCTTCTAAACAATGAGAGCATTATATCAGCAAAGTATACAAGTCTCCATCAGTCTGGAGCCTAGGAATATAAATCTGTGCAAGATTTTTTATCTTCCTGTGGGTACTACGCAAAAACAGTGCTAGCCACACACAGTCCTTTATCACAACCCTATGCAAGCAAGCAAGTTTTGGATGTAAAATACTGATTGCGAACCAGATACTAAAGAATGCTTCCAGTATGAAAAATGGCAGTGAATTGCACAGGAAGAATGAGATCAGTTAGTCTCTGTCAAATTCATATTAAAGTTGAAAGAGTGGTTCAAAACCAGCTCTACACATAACTCCGATTTGTAATTTAAAACTAGGCTTTTTAAAGCATACAATTGTCGGTTTTTAACCAATAAAACTAAGAAATGTACATTTTCTGCATAGCCAAGGAACTGGGATCACCAACAGACTACCTCACCTAATCCTATGGTGAAAGATAGCTGGCCCTTGCTATTGCACAAAACAGAACACGACAGCGAGCATTCATAGCTTTTCTGTTAAAAACAAGCAAACAAAAAACTTCTGTATAAGACAAAGCATTCACTGGTTACAGCTGAGGGCTACAACTCTTAAATAAAATGTAAAACCCACTCTCTGCTCCAACTGTCCCCTATCAAGCCAGCCATAAAGGGATACTCCAAAGCTGAGGAGTCTGAGGGAGCTGAACACAACAGCAGTCACATCACTTTGTCCACAGAAACTAACATTCATTTCCTAACCAAGCCTAAAAGGGCCATCTTAGCTTGGAGAAGCCTGTAACCCAAGTGAAAGGAATGCTTTGTTTCTTCTTCTAATCCAGGACTGAATATGCCATTGTCAGATATATTTACCTCCTCCTGATAGTACAGTCCTGAAAGTAGCTAATTTCATTTTCAGGTGACATCTTCATTTATTTAAATGCACAGTAACATAAAGCACATATTGTGTTAATTCCATTAATATACAAAAGCCTGCTAGAGGTAGGGAGTAATCATGCTGGAAAACCTGTTAGCTATGCAGTACCTTGTGTTATCACTACTGTCTTAAAGAATATCCCTGGGTTCTACTTTTTGACACTTCGGATGCAGTCTTTGCTGAGGTAGACTTTGCAAGCAAATTCTGGACAGCTGTATGTTGATGAAGGAGCCTCAAGCATCCTGCCTATCCTATCAGTTGCTAATGACTCAGCCACACAACACACAGTCAAGGAGTAAAGGGTCCCATCCCGCTTCTTTTGAATTAAAATGACAAAACTGGTGTTAAATCAGAAACAGAGAAGGTTAAAAATGAAAAGGAGTGAGACTTCAAGCATTCGGATGTTACAAAGAAGTGAGTAATTAAAAAAAAACTTGCTGTATAATAATTCCTATGTAAATGAAACTGTTATGGTAATCTGTCATTCCAAAGTAAATGCTACATCACAAGACAACCAGAAGGGCACAAAAAAGTCTCTAACATTTCTCGATCAAACAGAGCAGATGACACTACTTTGAAGAGATGAAAGACAAAGTTTAATCTAGAAAATTTATTTTATAAACATTTACCTCATCGTGAGTTTCCTGCTTTTTCAAGCCAGCACACTTCGTTATTATAAGTTCATGGCATCTCTTGTGGACTACACAAGTGCAAACTATAAACAAAAAACAGTAAAAGAATGAGTTTTCATGAAGAATCATTTTAAAGCAAAAGACTGAACTTAGAAGACTAGAAATGCTGGGACTTGAAAGGCTGCAGGTGACTGGTGAGTTGGTCAATCCTATGAAGTAAGTCTGGCTCACAAAGGCAGAAGATAATGGACTTTTGAGAGACCAAGGAATTTTAAGAGAACTAAAGTATATCTGCCGAAATCTCAGTATGTAAAGCTACAAATTACCTTCTGAAACATTAACCACAATTTTTCTTAACTTCCTTTCCGTTACACATTGTCGTGAGTAGATAACAGTAAAATGTTTCAGGAGGCAAATGCTTTGTCAATATTCACATGGATTACTTAATCGATGAATAACATTTGCCAATATGACAGATAAGATTAAAAATTGCAAGGTCTACCTTACTGTGGGATTCAAGGTCATTAAGTGAAAAAAAAAACCTTCAGAGTGAAATAATGAATTTCATTTTCTTATAGCTTTGGTCATTGTTGTAACAAAAAGAAAATTCTTACTATAGCATGTAAAACAATTATTTACATTCATTTATTTAAAATGAGATTTCATCTTTTATAACTGAAATAATCATCACTAGATTATTTCTACTTGTAGATGAGAAGTAGAAAAACATAATCCCAAGACAAGATTGCATAAAAAAATTAAGAGTACAAGAAGCTGAGTTGAAAAATTGAGTTGAAAATGAAGCACTTCTGCAGTCTTTGCTATAACCTTCTCTAATGATGACCTCTATAATTATCTCATCTATTTAATTACAGTCTTTGCAATTACCTGGCATTTTAAAACAAAGAATTAAGAATTCACAATTTTAAAATGCAAGAAGTGAAAAATGAAGAAGACAATACCTGCAGATATGCCCCCCTAGTTGGATGTGCATCAAGAGACACTGAGCATCTGCTATTCAGTGACGTTAATGGTGCCCCTACCTCCCATGTGCTGCCTAAGACCAACAGTTTTGAAGCATCTTCCTGTGACTTACTGTGAAGGCTGTATCTTTCATGAGACAAAATTACTATCTTGTGCTAAATTCTTAACACTCTACATATACAATGCTTGACAAAAATATCTTATTATTTATATATTAAAACATAATATATATATTCAAACTGTCCCCCTATAGATTTCCTCTTACCTTGACATTGGTATCCCTGTTTTCCTATTACACCCCTGAAAACAAAACAGTGTTTTAGAAAATGAAGGATATATATTTTTAAAGATCTTTACTGGACATGCACAAGTTTAAAAGAATAGCTTCTTCTAACCGATCATCTTAAAACTGTTCGTCTAGACTGAGATCAGTTCAAAGTAGGAACATTTCAGTTGCTAAGAGGTAACAGGTAGGAAGATAGACCATTAAGGGATTCAGAAGTAAAGACACATTTACTATGATAAAATACACAAAGCCAAAGGGTACCTAGAGAGGGAAGCTGTAACCCAGGAGAAGAGTCATTAAGCAGGCCTCTAAACAGACAGAAGATTGCACTTGCCAATACTGTTGCTTGAAATCACCTTAGCTAACCTAAAGCCTAAACTGCACACATTTCTTAGAATAATGTAGTTGAGTTTATGTACAAATCATCTGTTTTCACATTAAGAAAGACTGATTCATTACACAGTCTTAAGAAATATTAATTATGGATCAGATGAGATCTTACGTGTATTAAGGTGCAAATCAGTACCTCCAGGTAACTTTGGAAAACATCAATAGAGTTGCTGAAAAAGAACTGAAAACTGAACATCTCCACTACTTTTCCCCATCTATCCAAAATTTGTGAGTATTCAGAACTAATATCAATCATTTCTAAAATGGAGTTCTTGTTATCTGCTGTAATAAGAAAGACCCTGTATACCGAACACCCAAACCCCTGGATCATTAGAAGTCTAATACTCCCATATTCCATTAACTTCAGTAGGATGTAAGGGAGCTTAGCATTACCTAGGAGGGAGATGGTGATACTTAAGCACCTAAAGAAGAAGTCATCTTGGGAAAACATAAAGGTCTAATATTAAGTCTAAAACTACCCTTATGCACCTACAGGACAAAAGACTGGCTGTATACCTAGAGTTTATAATGTGTAGCAGACAGGAAAAGATTGNCCTAGGAGGGAGATGGTGATACTTAAGCACCTAAAGAAGAAGTCATCTTGGCAAAACATAAAGGTCTAATATTAAGTCTAAAACTACCCTTATGCACCTACAGGACAAAAGACTGGCTGTATACCTAGAGTTTATAATGTGTAGCAGACAGGAAAAGATTGAACTTCATGGCTCAGAAAAGAAAAAAGGCAAATACAACAAATTCTAACATTTGTGATGGAAGTTTAAGACACTTCTGTTAACGTCTGCAAAACTGATGACAGCTTAATATTAAAATGAAGAGGAAAAGAACTACTACTCTACACCATTTATACTTTAGTATAACAGGAGGGTATGTTAACTCTCCAATTCAGAGTTGCAAAGAAAGCAAAGTCATACCATATAAAATCTCTGCAGTGCGAACAATATGTTGGTTGCCTAAGATAGGTGGCCATAAACTTGTGTCCATTAACCTGATGTACTCTGCGTCGCACAGCACCCTGTCGCTTTCTGGGGCGCATACGTTCCCGGAACACACGTTCTTCATTGTCTTTGGGTGCTGAAACAAGAGGAAAAAAACAATCAGCACTGGCTGTATCAGATACAAATACAGGAAAGCTCAAATGCGATAAGTGGGTATTCTCCAAAAAGAAAAAGAATCCTTTCTAGCTTCCAAAATAACTTCCCTAAGTTTGGGTAATTTTTTTCCTTTTTAGCATCAATTACTAAAGGGCAAGGGTTTTCATTTCAGTATAGGAACTTCTATTTGTTCTAAACCTTTATCTGTAAATTCACGCTAAGCTGGGAATAAGTCTTCTGTGCTTTATCACTACCAAGCACATTGACAACCTCTTTAACAGTAATTACACAGTTAGATTCTCCAAAGAGCTCAGACTCATCTCATTTGATCTTCAGGGGAAAAAAAAAAATCCATCAAAAATACCAACATTCCTTGGTTCCCATACACTCAGAAAGAGTCAACACAAGTGCAAGAAAGCTGAGCACAAATACATATTATCAAGCAGAACAAAAATTCCATCCAGCAGTAGTTACTATGTAGAATTCCTGATTACGATCTGAGCTTCAGGCTCTAATAATCCACTTTGATACTAATACACTTTCAGCAAAAAGTTCAAGGGAAGGAAGTTGTTCCTCTTAACCAGTTCCTGTCCAACTGTACATGACATGTAATGGTAGAGGAAGTAAAACATGAAGCTGATATATCTCAGAATGAAAGCTTTTGGACAAAATCCTCCACAGTGCATCAGGTTTTTTTTCCCAAGGCTTTATTAAACGTATCACTAACACCTCCACGGTATTCTGTATGCATTAAGCAAATGCTGAGGATGAATTAGCAACAAAGAATAGTACGCAGTTGTTAATGGAAGACAGATTTTATGAGCATTCCTTGAGCCACTCATGTCTCTGCAAAATGGAATATCAGATTTGGAGGGGCCCCGTTCAGTCATCCATTGTCAATTGAATCTATGCACTCACTACTTCAGTGCATATAACACTTTGAAATGTTTTTAACACTTGTCATTCTCTGAATTTCAGCTACCCTGAATCATTATGATGGCCTAAAGATGCCAACTTTGGTCTGTTGCAAGCTTTTTTGTACACGAATGAGTTCTACAAGCAACAGTACAGTATTTAACAATAACACAAATAAAAAAGTCTGAGAACAACTCAAATCTATAACAGTCTCTAATTATCTTAAAACCAACAAAATAAACCCTATTTTTGACGGTTGTATAATTCAAGTTATTGATTTAGCAGTTTTTAGAAATGGTCTTAAACTAAGCCAATGGATGGATATCCTGCGAAAATACAAATCACAGACCCATGAATCAAGATCAGTTTCCTTCACCGCACACCAAAGGCTAAAACCCATGACACTAGTAAATTCATTTATGCACTAAAAAGCTGAAGCTCCTCACACATTAATATCTTACAAAAACTTCTTACTCAGAGTGGGTTTGCACCGTAAGAAGACACAACTGTGGGATGGCCAGAATGGCATTACTTTTCTGATCTGTGGGTGCTCAGTAAATAAACACTGACTTATACACAAAGTTACCGCTTTCATTTATGTGAAAGAACAATCAAAAAGCAATGGCGCCACGTCCCCCTTCAAGAGATAAATACCAAATAGTTATCAGTTATGTTTATTTTTATGCATTAAGCAAAACTCTGATGTCTACTAAATACCACAGACCCCTGAAAGACTGTCTTCCACAGAGAATACGTAGCAAGTCTTTGGCAGTCCTACCGAAGACTCCTATTTTCATCTTCTGAATGATTTATTGACTTTACAAAGTTGCTGGAAATCTTTTAAAAGTTAATATAGAATTATTTCCTATAATAACACAAAACTGTTCTTTCGGTCATCATATAGATTGCAGAATTTGCTGAAGTATACAGCCTGGATGCGAAAAAGTTAAAATCCCACTCTCCTGGAAAGGGTTCCCAAAAAGTTATCTTCTTATATGAAACAAACAAGATGTTCTGACAGTGCACAGCTCACACATGATATCATAATCAGTCTACAATACTGCTTTTCTCCTTTTTTCTTCTTAAGCTAATTCTTCACAGATGAAGCACCCGTAATTTTACAAAGCTGATAAAAAACCTCTTCTTATTTTGGCTAGATAAACACAATATGATCACAATATTTTCTTTTTACCAACAAAGCCTTAAAATTAATGTTACTATGCTACTTTCAGTTCTGTATTTAAAACTTTCATTTTTCCCTTACAATGCTTAAAATTAAACAACAAAACAGTGTCTTTTTCAGAAATGCACTGACTTGAAAACAGATACAAGCAATACACCAATCCTGAAATTATCAGATGAAATGGCAGGTCTCCGCTATTGATATAATTTCCACACAAACAGCATCTCTGTGTGTGACAATGATGCTCAAACAGCCCAGGGAAATGCAGTTTTCTTGGTCTGTCTTGGATAACATTGGAGGCCTGTCAGGCAGTTGCCCCAAAACTGTCTTTCCTGTCAGCCTGTTGTCTCACATTTATCACCAAAGGCTAGGGCTTGGACAAACCCCTGCACAGCATCCTGCTCTAGCCTTGAACTGCACAGATGAACCGCAGGTTCCAGAGCAGAGGCTCCGCAGCGGTGACTCTGCCCCACCTCACCTCTCATTACAACCCACAGAGCATCCCCACCTCGTCAGCTGGCACCAGAACTTGTCTGGGGAGGCCGCAGTAGCATCTGGCATTACGGTGAATTATGGGACACTGGATGACCGGACACCAGCCTTTCAGCAAAGCAGACCACGTCACAAAAGAACATAATTCACCCATAAGCTTTCCACTCAGTTTACATTAAGGTCAGCTGGCCTGCTCACTGTTACCAACACAAACACATCAGCAATGCTTTTCCACAGTCCTCAAGCAAAACGCAGCCATGTCTTGCGCAATTCACAGTGCGGTTGTGGATCACAGGCACCAAACCAGGCAGTAGCTTTCATAGAATCATTTTAGTTGGAAAAGACACTTAAGACCATCAAGTCGAACCATAACCTAAATCTAGCACTAAACCTTGTTCCTAAGAGCCTAATCTATATGCCTTTTAAACACCTCCAGGGATGGTGACTCCACTGCTTCCCTGGGCAGCCTGTTCCAACCCTTCACAACCCTTTCCATGGAGAAATGTCTCCTAATATCCAATCTGAACCTTCCCTGGTGCAACTTGAGGCCATTTCCTCTTGTCCAGTCACTTGCTACTTGGGAGAAGAGACCAACCCCTTCCATGAAAGGGAACTACACTGCCTCTCCCCAAACTCCTCTCTTTGTTCACAAGCAGGAAAGCAGAGATCATTAAATGCTATCAGAAAACAGGGAATACTTGGGAAAATCCCCAACATTTGTATGATACTGACAACTAGTGTTTTCAAGACATGCTATAGAAAATATTAGCATCCCAAACAAAAGTGGCCTTTAAATATATTTTTTAAAGTCTTACAGTGGTATACAACAGATTCTAGTATATACCATTAGGATACTGCATGCTGCCTAATTGTGGCATTTCTGTTCTTAGCAGAGGAGTTGAAATGAAAATTAAGTGGATTTGCTGTAGTCAGTCTATAAGCAAGTTCCAATATAAACAACAATTTCTCCTCACAGTATTTCTCTTAAATAGTCACAGAGGGTTATCATTTTCTCAGCAAAAGCTGTTTCTTTATGTAAAGTACATTCTGTTCCCTGTTTTGATTTAAAGTCATTCAACCACTTATATTATTCAGTTTATCTTTTTTAAATGCATTTATTTAACTTCCATTTTCAAAATATGGAGTAGGAAAGGCTCATGACAATTTCCAAGTGTTCATAGAGAATACTGTCAATGCAGCACACTGAGTTCAGGCTTTATGTGATGGTATCTGAGAACTGGCAAATTTAAAATGAATTTCATCTCAAAACTATACCCAGTAATGCCACTACTTCTTTTAATTGCAGCCAAGAGTAAGTCTTGAGTTATTTGGAAACAATAGCATATAATTGCTTCTATAGACTCATACATAGATACAAACATATTGCCTACAATTTCAGAGACTGAAAAGAGTTACACAGTGAACTCCAAGCTCTCAGAGAAGTTTTACAAAAGTCAGAAGTATCTGGAAAGCAAAGTTGCCCTAAATTCATAAATACTTGCAAAAACAATGTTTAAATGAACTGTCTGGAATTATGTTTAATTATGTTTAACACAGTTAATCTTGTAGAATCTCTTAAGTCAGAACTTAAAAAGATAAGAAAGTAACACAGAATACCCCCTAACCCTCAAAGCAGGCAAGATTGGCAGAAAATGACCCTGTTTCACCAAATAACAAAGGTTGGAATGTGTCAGGTCTCATTTCATACTAAAATGGTTTCAGTATAAATGAGAAGATTTCAGTGCACAGCACTAACCAGAACAGACAGAATTATCCTGTGTAGCAAAACGCAGTATTTCAATTCCATATTCTCTGTGTTGCAAGTACCTACAGAATTCCAACAATAGAAAAAAGGAAAAAATATTGCAGAAAGATTACACACAGACAGGTTTTTCAGCATTTGCTATTGCTCAGAATGCTGACTTCTAAAAGGGAACATATTCTGGAATCCGGAGGAGACTGGCACCAAACAGAGAAACTGTTTGGGGAACAGAAAAAATAAAATCAGATGTTGTAATTAAATGGCTACTGACCATCGAAGCCAAACCATAGGTCATGTACAATGGTAACACTTGCAGTAAATGGTGCAGCTGCCACGTAACCCCAAGCAAGAGAACACTGACACCTCCACGGCTCTTCGGGTGCAAAGTGATTTTCACCCTGGACACCTCTTGGGTGTCTTCCCATTGCTGCCATCCCTAACTACAACCAGCATCCAGAAACACCAGTTGGTTTAATACCACCCTTAGTAACTACAACAGAGACTAACCCAACAATGAAAGCAAAGCAACAATGATTGTACTGATGTTTCAGTGCTGAAGACGAAGCTTTTGCACAGTATTTAAAGCTGACCACTTAAACTAGTGTGTATGTACAGAAATAGAGCTTTTGTTCTAGCAATATATAACATCTAAACAGAGGAAGGATATTGAGGCAGGAGAGATAATTCACCCAAAGTTATGTTGGAAAGTGAGAAGGGGCAGGAACAATGTCCAGGACTCCTCAGGTTCCAGAATGGAGTGTAACCAGATCATTATGTATCAAAATTAGGTCCCCAAGGATTATTCCAATACTCTGTTTTGGGCCTCTACTGTAGAAGCATATATACCATCATTAAGATTTCTCCAGGCAGAAACTGTCACAGGATTTGCCTTTAAGGTTTTAATCTTCTTTAAAGAAAAAAAGCTTAAAAATCCTTATATATTTACATTTCTATTTCTCCTTGCTTTTAAAAGCCTTGCTTCAAAAAGCTATGCAACAAACTAATTTTGTAACTTTGAGATAAAAAAAACCAAGAAGGTAAATGCTACATTCTAATTTCATAAAGCTGTTACTGTTGAAAACACAAATTAACTGGTTAGTTTATCACAGTTTAAGACTGCGATAGTAGTAAGAGCATGCAATTATGCTAAGTCTTTTTCTAAAAGTACAATATTTCCAGCCTATTTCTAACAAAGGAATAAACATACAGGTTTTGCTTACTGTATCTCAAATCTAAAGAAAGCTGTCGGGAAATTTGTTGTTTAATAGGAGAAGAATCAGATCCTTAGATAATGCTGTATTGTTGAAAAAAAAACAATGATGATGAGTGTTACTAAATAAATGAGAAAATGCTCATAGAATGGGTTAGTTTTAGAAAAGACAGATGTCTTGACAAGTCATGTCTGTTAACATGAGCTATTTACTGAATGCATTGAAGAATTGCATTTTAAAGTATAGCAAGCCTAAATATGGTGGGTGGCTTTGTAGCATGGGCTCAGGCTCAAATTTATCTGCCTTCAAACACATGCTTATTTTTAAACGCTTAAATCTTGCCTAAAAGAGAGATCCTGCTTGTATGTATTTAAAGACTTCCCTTGACACGCAAACAGATAAAAGTCGTTGGGGCTTGTGACAGGCACAGTTTTGTTTCAGAGCTTGTTTTACTTTCGTTTTTTATAAAACTAACAAACAAACAAACAAAACCAAAAAAACCCACCCCAAACAAAACAAAAACCCACCAAAACCAAAACAAACAAAAACCCCATAAAACCAAAAACCAAACCAAACCAAAAAAAACCCACCAGCAAACAAACCAAACTATAACACTATCCAAATGATTATTTACACACAGTTCAAACCTCCTCTACACACTTATTTATTATCAGGAACACATTCATTAGCTCCCTCAAAGCTGAAGGAACAACAGTAACTCCCTACATTCTTTCACACAGAAATATTTTCCCATTCAATTCACTTAATAAAGGAGAACATAAAGTCCAGAAGTACTAAAGAGTCTTATAGGTCCTGAAGGTCGAACTACGATTTCAGCATGCGGAGAAGTCTGATTTAGTTTCCAGAAATGTCCCAACCTTGCTGGCTGGCAATATTTGGACCAAGCATCCAAAACCAGGAGCAGGGAGCCTGGTACCTGAAGCCAAAGATGCAGCAACCAGTGCTGCCCCAGTTGTGGCCCGTCCACTCCTTGCAGCAGAGCCTGGGGAAGAATGGGCTCCCACACGTGCTCAAGCAAAATTCTCCTTCAAATGACTTTGAGCATTTCCTTAAGAAAGCCTTTGAGATGAGCCCTCACATGTTTCTGCTCTCCAACTGCACAGTGCCTGCCGCATTAGTGACAACTTACACAGGCTTAAGGTATTAACAGCATGGAATTACACATGGTCATCTTCAGATCTTCAGATGACCATGTTTTGATAAATCTAATATTTAATTAATAGATTTCTCTTTTATAGGAACTCTTGATTGGGCAACTGGTCAGGGATGGATATAAATATAGGGTGCTGCATTCATTTTTTAGGCCCCTGGGGGCTCACAGAATTGAGAGGGTACTGACCCCATCTTAAGAGGGTGAATGTAGCAATTCCTACAGATAAACAGCTGTCGGATCCACAAAGTAAGCAAATCAGAGACAGATCCTCTGATTTCCTCTCAATTTCTTTATTGGTGGTATTTAAGAAACATGGTATTCCTAAAATAAACTTCTAACTACAATTTTCGTGTTACATTTTATTTGGCAAAAGAAGTTACATTACTAGAAATACCACAGGTTTTCTGAAAAGTCCATTTCACATCATAAGGTTTTTAAAATAAAATTTCAACTTCTAAGACATTTTCCACAAGACAGAATTTAAAGCTTTTTCAGTTGGAAAGGAGACGACGTCAGAGACAACAAGGAGGAGGAAAAAAGACCGGGGGGGGGGAAAAATCAATGCTAACCAAGGTTATTTTGGTCTTCCAGCATTATCTTTCAGGAGGAACAAACAACCTCACTCTAAAAACAATGACCTTATGTCAATAAATCTGCGATTGAAATCAGAGAGGTGGAAATGTATTCTACATATGGTTATGCTTATGTATTCTACATAAAGTTATTAATCAAGGGAAAAATCTTACTCCATGAAATGTAATGGGTCTACTCATGTAATAACTCGTAATTTAAAATAATAATCTGCAAAATGTAGAACAGTTTTTGTGCTGTAACTTCAGATGATAAACTTAAAGGAAGAAAATTAACTTAGTTTGTGACAGTGACATTCAGTTCATGGTGATACAGTGTTAGTAATGAGTAGTATTTAGTAGCCTGGTGTTAGTATTGACAGTGTTTAGTCCTGACAGGCTAACAAGGTGCCAACAGCTGTTACTAAATCAACTGCTTACTAAAGCTAAAAAAGTAATGATCTTTTGAATGAAGAAAGTACATATATGATACATTATGTTATTATTATTATAAGATTGTTATGATCAGACCAAAAGCCATCCTTGAGACCAGATTTCCCTACCCTTATCGCTGCAAGTCTGCAAACATGTCCTGCAGTATGACTGCAGTTTGCTCCTCAGAGTACACTCAGCCACTTGCAGAGGTGGCAGTCAATAGTCTCGTGACACACTCGTATTGTCCTTTTGCTGCCTCCAAGGAAAGAAGGAAAATGTGACAAAACCTCACAGCCAAGGCCGCTGTGGAACACGAACTTTCGAAGTGGTGTACACATGCATGTTTATTTTAACAGAACCCCAGCTTATGGAAGTGTCTGCAGGATCAAGTGACCTCTCTGCAGGGTCAACACCTGAGCTGCTGGCCTTTGTCAGCTCCTGGAAAGGAAACGGTGTTGTGATGCTAAGAAGGAAAACAAGCATTGTGAAAATTTCAGGACAAAGCCCTTTTCCCAGAGGTAACTATTAAACCAGACAGATCCTGAATGACAGTATGTTAAGCATGTGTTTGTGACAGACCGGAGAAGTTCAGCAGTCTTCTTCTCACAGTTGCAAAAGCTACATAGAATGAGATGAAACAACTAGGGTTTCTGGTCTTTCAGAATGGAGCTGTTTCTGAAATAGTATTTCAACACCAGCTTTGTTCCTTTCCTGTAGAATAACAGAAGCATAAGTGGCAGGCACCTGGGAAATGCCTGAGCCCAGCCCCCTGCAGTGGGGAAGGGTCTCATGTACTTCAGACATCCTCAACTTCTATTTTTCTAATGATTCTTCAAAATCTCCAATGAGGGAAAATCCACAACGTGTTCCTGTATCTTGTTTCACTACTCTTGCAGACAGGCTGTTTTGCTAACAGCCAGCTTAAATCCTTTTAAAGTAAATTATGCTTGATGAGCGAACAGCAACTTGAAAAAAGCAATTTTTTGCCAGCACAGAAACTACTGCAGCATCTGTGGCAAGGCAACCATTATCCAGTTGTACACCATGCAAAAGACCGGGGGGCTGGGGATGGCCAGAGACACAGTAAGATGTCACAGAAAAGAGAACTGTAGAAATTTTGCATCCTTCCCAGGCCATGGCAAGACAGAAGCTGCTTTGAACTAAACAGGTCCCCACGGATCCCCCGATCTCATGCTAGCTGCAGAAAAGCTGTGACATCTGAAGGTAAAAAGGGGAATGAAAAACACTTCCTGCCTTTAAGCTACTGAATCTCGCAGTTGATTCCATTTCTAGATCTTTTTCCTGAGAGTGACAACTTCTTTCCATCTGAGTCTAGAAATGCCTGTAAAGAGGCTCAATTGCACCAAAATCTCCATGTTAAATCTGGTAATTCCACATAACCACATTAAGGACCTATGGCGTGTGACCTACACAGGTCCGAAAAGACGGCTTTCAAAACATGGTTTATAATGGTATACCCCACACCAAAGCTCAAGCCTGTGATATACATTACACAAATTCAGGTTTCAGAGAGCTTCACAACAGAAGCGAAATCTTCTTCCCTACAGTTAGAAAATACACCATTCTGAGGTGTCACCATTGCAGACATTAGAAGTGCAGAAACTTCAGTAAGTTTACTTTGGAGAAGTGATCCTTTCTGCATTTTCCTTTTATTTTTCTACATTTGTTTCTCAATAAAGTACTAACAACTTACTTGTATCCCCCATGGGGCAGATGGAGTCCATCGCAGAACTGCTTCTGATTCAAGAGAGCCTCACACAGCGCCCACACGATAACTGAGAAAGCCAGAGAAGATCCTATAGCAGCTCCTTTATCCCAAGCAGGAAGAATTCTACCCATTAGTCTGACTAATTTGGGGAAAATTAGAAAGGCACTGAATCCTGAATACTTTGCTCAAAAAATGCTCAGGAAGGCCAAAGGGAGTTTTGAGGGCAGGCAGAATGACTGTGATACATTAATATTTACAGACTTTCTTCTTATACTTCCAGATTACGCCAATGGTATTTTTGAACAAATTAAAACAGAGGCTGTAGAAATTTGGAAGAGATTTTGCCCCAACAGCATGAAAGCAATAGGAGATGAAACATCTATACCCTTGTGCAGGTAAGCCCACTGATGAGACTAATGGTTCTGATAAACAGAGGAGGATTTGACCCGAAGCAGTAGGATGTGTTATTAGAAATAACACGTGAGACAATCACCTTCATAGCTACCGTTTGCCAGATAACACCTGTTTATATCACTGTAACTGTATAGCACTTTGCCTGCTTAGACAAATAATTTGCAATACTGTTAACATTCCAAGGATTTCAAAGAAATCTTTCAGTAGTAAAACAAGAAAGCAAACTATTTTTATTTCAAACTAACTTAAAAGGCACTGTTCTCTGAATTAAGTTGATACTCCAGGCTGTCCACAGAAACAGTATCCAGCCGCTGTTAAATTATTTCTTGTTTGTATGATATATTCTTGACAATTTTTGAGTTAGAGAATGCATCATAGTATCATGATACATGTTAGAAACAAGTGTCTGGTTGCCACTGGTGTCTGAACTCCTCTATGCCAGCTCTTCATCTAGCCATGAAGCCAAACCTGGGAAAACTCTGGACAGGACAGCCTGCAGGAATGTCTGGTGCTTGAGGTGCCACCAAAACATGCTCCAAGACAATCCCACCATGGCAACCTGGGGCACTGAGTCTGCATCAAGGAAACCCTGAGGGCCACCCCATGGGCGGCAGCCAGGCAGCCCGACAGAAAGATCAACCTTTCTAATATAACTTGTGGCAGTTTTAATCATGTTTCTCCTTCTATTTCACCACTTATATCTTTTGTAAGTTGGTTCTGCATGCTGGAAACACACAATACACCTTTGCTCTGCAGTGAAGCCTGCAGGGCACTCAACAGGTAAAAGAGTGGGTCTTCATTTGAACTGCACAGGTAATTATTTTCTGTCTTGGATTGCGGATGCTGGAGCCTACGGGACCTCTGGACTTTTCATTTCTCATAACTCTACCGTGGAACTGAATAAAACGAGTGAAAGATATTAATGTTACCCATCAGCTTAGAAAGGACTATTCTCCAAAACAGCTGCCATCAATAAACAGCATCCGTCACAACCATTTTTGGCCCAATATATAACCCATAATACACTTCTTCTCATGTTCCAACATGTCACTGCTCCTTCTGGTTTACATCTTTCACTAAGGGCCATATTATGACAATCCTGTCACCCTCCACCAATACTTTTCATTTTGTTTGTTTCCTAAGTGGGCAATTCTTGCAATCACTTGTAAGAGGCAAAAATCAGCAGCAAAATAACTCGTTCCCGCTTTCCATTGTCTTTCTTGCAAGTGTGGGAGGAATTTTTCTTATCTTGATACCCCCCCACATGCACACAACAGAAGCTTAATTAGGAATGTCTCTGACTCACAAGCAGTGCTATTAAAGCAACTCTCACATCTATGTCTTTCAACATTAAATATGTTATTACTAATTTCCATTCAAAGAACAATAATAGATTTATTATGTAAATCTTGACGTACTCATATGATTTATCATCAGCATACTACTTTAAAACTCCAATTTAGCAAAGCATTTCTGAATATGCCTACATGAAAGAGTATATTTACTGTGCCATGGATTTCAATGGAAATCTACCAATATTTAAAGTACCACTTACCCGCCCTGCTACATGTTAAATGTACGCATCTATTGCAGGTAAAAATGGAAACGTGCTAAACGGTATCTCCTTTTTCCCTGACAGGCTTATGGGCACAGCATCATGAGGTAATTGCAAATGGTGAGTTTGCATATTGTCAATAGAGCCTGAATGTGTCATACAGGTTTTTACTGGGGGGATGACAGGGACAGGGGGATGACCAACACCATGACCTATCATCGGCAGATCAAGTTATTTCTCAGAGACAAGATTAAATGAGAGAAGTTTTAAGGTCTTTTAATTTGCTTTTGGATTTCAATATATAGGTTATTTTACTGCCCAAACTTCACATAATCATAAAAAAGCAGATCAATAAGATCAGACCACAGTGTTACCTCACCCTACTTTTGCAGAAGGAATGTGGGGCCTATCACGTATTTGCTACCAGATCCATCGTGTGCTCTAATTTTTAATAATAGGTTGCCACTCACAAACGTACTGCTGATTTTTCCTTTTGCAGGACTTGAAGCAGAAAAATAGTAAAGGGATCTCACTCCTGCTTCCTCTGACTCCCAGCAAAATTTCGCAGAATTTGATGTATGGCATAGTGTGTTAGCTGAAATACATAATTACATGAGAATCCTGCCTCTTGCTAAACAAAGCAACATGTATCTAGCCCTTGGTTTATGCAGAGAACCTTGAAAAATGTGACATAAATACATGTAAAGACTGAAAAGCATACAAAAGTTCTAGTGGAGAACACCCTCCCCAACTTTATTATGGAAGATCTTACTTGTCTCTGTACACTGGATACATGTTTTCAAATCAGTATGAGGTTAGTCAAACTGCATCTTACTGTATGAGACACGGGGAGAAGACAAAACTGTGTTTGAAAAAGGTTACAAAGACTTATTTGTTCCTAGCTTTTGCTGTTGTTTTGATATTCCAGTCTTCCTCCAGTGCTCCCATATTTATTTAAATTCTCCAACCTTTCCGTAAGACAGACATATCAGTGTCTTTTACATTTTCAGTAACTCAGTGAGCACGTGGCTTAAGCTTTCATATAAAGTGAAAAGTGCTTCTGGCTTATGAAAAGATGCTTCACTGGACACCTAATTTCCAGCAGAGTCAGAATTTCACAAAAGTTTTTAAGCATCAGCTGGTTGAACTAATCTAATGGAATGTGGGCCACTTTTCCTGAACTATGGTAGATTAAATCTCTAATAAAAAAGTATATTCACAGAGGAGAAAAATTGGCAAACAGCCTTTGAAGAGGCGACGGATGTGCTGATTGAGATGCATTTTTTTTCATATTTCTGTAAAACATGTAATATTCAAAAATAGTTAAGAACTTACTGATGGAAGCAGCTGGCAAGTGGGAAGGGTGGGATGTTAGATGATGAGGTGCCTTACTGTAGGAATCAAGAAAAAAAAAAAAATGACCAATATTGAACCATAGTTTTAACCCTCTCACTTTGGAGAAAAACTCAGCGAGAAATAGGACATGAAAGGGAGGGACGGAAAAAGGAGGAAGGGAAGAACGTCAACCTAGAGCTGATGAAAGACAACGTATTGAGAACACTCTTTTTGCTCCACGTGGGAGAAACTGTAAGCAATGCGGCTCACATCAGTCCACAGCCCAAACTCCAAGGCCAATCTGAGTTTAGGATTATCATCAACCAGTAAATTAATTTCCTTTCTACTCATCTGCTGCAAAGAAAAGTTAACTCTACTACAGAAAACTCATATATGAGAGCTAGCAGATATATATGCAGAATGAGTTAGCTACAGAAAAACATCCAAGATCTGCATTTTTTCCACAGGGTTCTAGATGCCTGCCCTGTAGTGCTCTGGGAGAATGGATATCCTCATGCAAGCAAATGTTAGACTTGCTAAGGTTTTCCCAAAGACACTGAGCCAACAAGTTCATTGAAACAACCAACTTCAAAAAATTTATACTGCTTTAGAGCCCCTACTGTTTTACTCAGATATGTGACAGTTAAACCTAGTTCACACTATGTTTATGCAGAACAGGTACAGAAAGTCGGATTAGCAAGTTAAGACAGTTACATATCATATTCTATTACATTACTCTAAATTAACTGATTTTTTTTTCTCCTTCAGCAAATCCCCTTTTGTTACTTCCCAAAACTAAAAGCAGTTCAGTACTAACAAATCCCCACAGCACTTGCTGAAAGCTTATTTATAAAATATATGTGAAGACTCTACACAAGAATTAATCAATGTGTGTGGGAGAAAACCTACTTCTAACATTTCTTAAAACTGTAAGTCCTCCAAGAAAAAATATTTGTTGAACTCTGGGCTGTGCATCTGTATACTGTAGCTGAAAGAAAATGGAACGAAGAAAAAACACTGAAATTTTTTCTTCTCGTCTTCAGCACAAATATATCAAATGCTACTTGAAGATCCAAGCAACTTGGGCCAGAAACTAAATCAGATGATGAAAAGAGAGAGAAAGCAATTCTTGCAATGACTGCTGATTTAATTATTTTCTTCCTATTCCAGTGCTCTATTTTTCATTCAGCACTGACCCTGCCTCACACCACAGGTACAGCCTTTGGATACTCTAAGGCACCAGGTAAGTTATTCTGCCACTGAGAGCACAAAGCTGCTCTGGAGACCTGTGCGAGCACCATGAGGATGGGGTCCAAGGAAAGCCTGTGGAGAGCCAAGGGAATGAGAAGGAGACTGCCTGCAGCACAAAGGACAACTATGCGTACATCTTAATGCTCTATATGCCCAGTCACACGAGGATAAGATCTAGCCTTGGTTACAGCCCTACAGTTAAGACAGAGAACAGTGAGACATACATTAAACCAAGCAGAATGTGGCTCAGTTTACTTATAGCTGAGATAGAAAAAGAAACCTCGATTGCCTATGACCAAACTGTAAGGATACAAAATGTTCTAGCAATTGTAAAACACTAACGTCTAAAACTTGATTCTATTTACTGTTTTGTTTATTAACAGGTCAAGAGATAGCAGACACTTCAAAAATGCTTTCCTTAAAAAATTCAAGTCACAGCCCATGCTCTCAAACCCTTTCTGTCCTCTTCGGTTTCCCAAGCACCTCTGCTCATATTCAAACACTACATAATTCATTTTCACTTAGCCTTATCAGGTTGCTGAATAAGGATGTGAAAGTCAGCTGGCTGCAAGTTAAAAAAATAGATTCAGTGCCTCCTTATTGCTGCTGTCACCGATTTAGCTGTTCCCATGGTAAACTTAAATCCCACCACGGGAAGCTCTATCACCTATCAGTTCACAAGCTGGAAGTGTGGTGTATGGAGATTTGATTTAACAGATCCCAGAACTGCCTGGTTGAAGGAAGTGGCAGTTGAAAGCTGGAGGCCTGAATTCTCTGCACCACCCCCCCTTTTTTTTTAAACTTGTATAATCTCAAGAGAACTAAGACATATGGCAGCATTTCCAAGTTGGTTTCAAAGAGATTTTGATTTCCCACTTACTTTCTCTAAGTGTGAATTACCTAAGAAGGCGTCAGAAGTTCCTCGAAAAAATCCTTTTAACGCTGGTTGTCTTTAGAAAAAGGGCTTCTAGAGAGAAGCTCCTACTTTTAAGAAAAAAAAAAAAGATTTTGACAGCTCTATAGCTGAAGCCTCTGACTTGACTACCCATATGACACACCACTGCACTCATGAATTAGTTTTTTACAATTGTTTCAATTCAGAAAAGAATGAAGCTTCCTCGTTAATACAGAGACCAAGAAAAATGCCCTAAGAAGGAGATCATCCTCCAGAGCAGAAACTTTACTATCAGAAATTGCAGAGCAGAAATTGTTGGAGCTAACTTATCCTTCTTTCTTCAGTAAATAACTATCAAAAAATCAAATATATTCTTATATGTTGAAAAGATTTCTCTGAACTTTTCTTGAATAAAACATGGTCTTTGCCATTAGCATACCAGCAGCCAAATAAAAACATGTAATGCGTTTTAAGAAAGAAAGAAAGACGGAAAAAACCCAATTTGTTAGGGTAATTTAAACTAAATAAAGCCATGTTTATAGTCTGCCTTTTTCTTTATTTCACACCCAAAACCAGTAAACAAAAGATTTTAATTACAAAGAGAAAAAACAAAACAAAA
>VWYH01001573.1:0-18064 GCA_013399365.1 Pampusana beccarii | reverse complement strand
AACCAAACCAAACCAAAACCATTTTGGTTTACTGTGGGTAATCACTCTCCTGAAAAAATACACTGGCTTCATCTCTAAATATCATCCATCTGAATCTCCCATTCTTCTTCTTTGTCTTCCTCTGTTCTTCCCATCAAGGATTTCTGGCTAGTTCCTCCTGAAGTTTTCACTCAGGGTGTCTTGGAGTGGCACGGGTATGATTCAGAAATTAGTAAGTTTTGGGGCTGAAGAAAATGGTGATTTCCACTGGACAGATTTTCCTTGCTGAATGCAATAAAGAACTTTGACCCTTCTCTTTATATAAAAGCTCTTACTCTTCTATGAGCTCTTAATAAGTTACAACTAAATGTTATAGCATGATTATTAGTCTGTATTTTTCTTATCTTCTGCTTAGAAACATCTTTAAATTAAAAAAAACCTAAAACATAGTTAAAACATCCAGTGACTTATATATGAATGACTGATGCCTTGATATCCAAGGTATACCTCCTGTTTTTGTAAATAATTTTCTCTTTCTTGTGCCTGAAAGGTCATAAGCAAACTTTCTTTTTTTTTTTCCCTGAAAATGTTAGTAAAAATTTTCCAGCAAAAACTGTGCATTCTCAAAAATAAGTACATTTTAAACATATTTTTAATGTTGTTTGATTTTGATGAAGGTAAGTAATGGGTGGAAATACAGATTTGTAGTGTCAGTCTAATTTCAGCTTAGCACCATCATGTTTCGGTAATAATCCTAGAAAATGTATTGAAAGAAATAATCTTATGTTTCTGTCCAGACACAAGATGCAGAAGTTGAGTGATCCTTCAACTTGACAAATTTCAAAATAAAAAAGGCCTAAACGTTACTGATCCAACTAACGCTTCATTGAGAATTCCTGTCAATCCTTCTTTTCTATAGCATTACAAAATTAACAGACATAATGGAATGTGTCACGTGCATTTGTATTTTTAAAAAGGCCTTGCTACTACTCCATGAAAGTATGGTCAAAAGATTTAAACTGACACACTTGGATTGTAGCACTATGAGAGACTGAAATCTCTATCTCAAATACTAAAGGAACATTATTTAAAAAGGCTAATGAACAAGAAACATGTTAGTGGAGAGATGTCTAATGAGGTATAGCAGGATATCTAAGGGGATACAGACTGTATTTCTGTTCTAATAGCTTGAAAAGGATACAAACATGCTTAATAAATGCACATTTAGGAGTGCGTATATGTAGATACATAAGTAGCTGTCAGCAGTACAAATAGATTGAATCTGGAATTACAGAGTGAAAAATGAAAAGTCGGGGAAATTAGCTTAAAAGATTTACTCAGGAGAATTAAACTTCTGCAAAGTAGTAATTCAGTGAGAGTTGTCAGGGATGAGTAGAGCAAGGATGCGCAATAGCATACAGTGAACTGCAGTTTGTTAGCACGTTTATAGTTTGATACAGTGGTAAAGTTCTGCTCTGGTTAACACAGTGAAGCCTGATGCCATAAACTAAGGAATATCAGTACAGATTTTGTATAATTACAGTATGCTGTATTGACAGACTGCTATACAGTCTTTAATACAAGTTTAGCTCAAATAAACCAGTGGAGATAATAAAACAGTGATAAAATTAGCTTATAACTGTATGAATTTATTTAAAAAGGAAAATCACAAAGCCAGGAGAGCTAGTTCATAAATGAAATATTAACATTTTATTTGGTAAATGCAAACATGAAAGAAGAGTTAAATGGCTTTTTGTTAGAAGGTGGGGTTTAAGTGTAAAGTGGTTGAAAGGAAGAAAATGAGTATTGACATAAGTCAAATAGAAATGTCTCCTGTGGGAAAAAGTGAAATCTAAAATAGATAAGATAAAATATCTTTTTTTATACAGCAGTCATTAATTTAGAACAGGGTACAATTTTGCATTGAGGGCATATTGAGTTGTATAGAAGAGGATTTCCTTCCTGCAGCTCTGCCCAAATTTTTATCTGTGGCATTGGAGATAATGAAAAAGCCTTTTTCATTTCATGAAGAATTCTGTGCCTGCGAAGTTGATATCATATACAAACAAACATCAGGAATGCTGCACACATATAACACGTCTCTCACTGGGCTCTAGATGAGGACCTCTGAATTATAATTCTCTTTCGTTAACTGTAGATCAGCTCACTGAAAGGTTCTGCTTGTATTTCAGGGAGTTTGCATCAGGTCCTGTAGCAACATAGCAATTGCTTTTAACTTCTGAGCTCTTCAGTGTATATTTTACTTACTAGTCAAACAGATATAATACCATTATTAGTAGTAGTAGAAAGTTTTCGTCAGTATTACTCATAAAAGCATTTTATGTGATATTTTCAATTATTTTCTCCTCTTCTAAGAAAGTGAAATACATTTTAAAAATTCAAAAATTCTGTAGGGATCCAGAAATTTGAAATTGTAAGTACTATAACTTTTATGAAAAATGATCAAGATTTTACTCCTGAACATGGTTGTAAATTATTAAGGATTATTCCTGAAGGTGTGAAGAGATAATGCGTTTTTCATAACATCATTTTAAAGCACTGATTCCAAGTATAGATGGATATTCAGATACTGTAGCAGGCATAAGTATAGTCTTATGAGAGCCACAGGAACTGTCTCCATTCAGAACTTCGGTATTGTAATATATCAAAATAGTAGTTTAATCTTTTTCTGTCTCTGTGATACAAGGTATGGTAATGTTTTAAGAATCACAAAAAATTTCAATGAGATAGGCATATCTAGTATATCTCCTCAGTGCAAAATGTTTTAAAAACATTATTCACTGCAATCATTATTCCTATTCTGAGTTTGACACAAAGCATCTTATTTGAAAATGGTAAGTATAGAGCAGAGGAAAAAAAATCTTATTATGCTGTATTGTGCTGGACCTACCCATCCTGTAACCTCACATCTCGTTATCATCAGGGATGCCAGGATTTTAAATGGCTTTAGTTTTGAAAAGCAGGCACTGTGCTTCTTACAGTTTTTCTCTTTTTTTTTTTTTCCTTAATGGATTCACTTTAGCAATGGTTGACTAAAAGATTTTGTAAGGTTATTAGTACTAGCCACTTAAGACACATGTATTAATGGTCTCAGCTGTGCTAAGATAATTGGCTATGCTTTCTTTTCAGGAGCTTTATGGAGCTAGAATGGGTTACAGATGTTTGGTTTTGTTGATAACAGAGGAAGCTTTAATAATTTCTTTAAACCCATCTAATGATAGTTTTGAATGAAGTCATGAGCCCCCTGTGTTCATCTTTCTAATGCACAGTGTGAAGCCCTAGCTGTTTCTTCAGTAGAAAGAATCTTTTTTTAATTATGAAGAACTTCACTAGGATATTAGATAAGAAGATGCACTATATCATTCTTCCTTGTGGATGAAGACAGCTACTAAACTGTATTACTCCACTCTTCCTCATAGGCGAAATACTAATGAACAGTAATCTACCATTAAAGGTCAAAGCAAGAGCAGGGTGAGTCACCCCTGCTGTGCAAGCTGAGGTGAGAGGGCTGAGGAGGAAGAAGCAAACTTCTAAGCTAAGGAAAAAAAAGAATGACCTGCAGCACCAGCAAGAACAAATTCAGATCTATCTTAACAAGACTCCTGTTCTCTCTAACAAATCACAGGAAAAAGAAGGAGCTGTTAGGGCAAAGAGCTAAAAATAGGACATGGTTATTTGTCTTACTTTCACAGATTTTATACTGATTTCAGTATTACTTTTGTCTGCACAGCAGCTCACTTCAGCACATGAAGCAAACATAAAGGAGTTTAAAGCTGATGGTGCCTATTTGTGTTGTGGACTCTTCTCGGGTCACTTTAGGTGTTGAAATATGTCATACTTTGTGTGTCTATGCTGATGGACATACGGCTGAGTTGCTCCTAAGTGATATTCTTGTATAAACTGGTACAGCTCCAATTAATTGCAACAGAAACCATGCTCTTATCACTCTCATTTTGTGACCTTGTAACTCACTGACTTGATTGGAGTTATGATGATTTATATCAACACTGATAGTTGATTCTTATTTTGCTAATTATGCAAAACAGCCTTTTCTGATTACTGCAAGGTGTTGTGAAGAACAGAAACACTTAAATGAAACTCCAAGCTTGGATGTCATTTATCCCCTTAGTCTGTGATCTCTGTTTAACTCATTAAACATGTTGTAGTTTTTGTGATTCTGTAGTGAGGATTTGAACTAGCATAAAAATTCAGAGCTGTGCATTCATTTTTTTTTCTTCTAGTAAGTTTAAAAACTAAAAAATACGTATACAATATCAGGTATAAAATGAGCAATTTAGGACTGATTAATAAGCAGAAGTAGCTGAAAAATGCATGCAATGTGTCTGTTTGACTATTCCAAATTTTGCTTGCTTTCATTTTTAAGTGTGTGCCTATTGTTTATTTAGATGAAAACTGATTTATTTTTACAAATAAATTTCTATTTTCACATATTTAATATACGGGCTTGCAACTCTCTGGGCCATGAGGGGTTTAAAGATTGCTCACGATAATTTTCTAAGCTTTGGTTTGATTTACTGACTTGCTTTTAGCTTCTTCTGCCTGTATTTTGCAATAGATGCTTGCATGAGCAAGGACTGATTCTCCACTACAACACATGCAGCAGCTGCCACCTTGAAATATCAGCACATGGGTGATTGAGTGCCCTCAGCTGCTGCGATCACAGGATGTGACCCTCTGGCATTCTGTGAAGTTAAAATGGTGGAAACCTACTGGGCTTCCTACTTTTAAAGCTCAATCCTTTGTTTTAAGGCCTGTGAAGGACACCAGAATACTCAAGGACTAGTCCTTACTCCAGCCAGAGCTGTGATATATATTACACATGCATGAATGAATTCACTGAAGTGCATTCATCCCAGGAAAGCCAAAACATGCTCAGTGATGCTGGGCTGTGCTTTAAGTAATAGAAAATAACAACAAGAAGTTCACCAAATGTTTGCTGTTTTCCAGACATTTCAAATTCAGATCTTGCTTTTGTCTTCCAGCCTTAAAAGTACTATAGTGTAGAAAAAGCAAACAAGTTTTAGTGAAGGTGTGGAAGATCTTACCTATGAAAAAAGGATGTTCATCCTGGAAAACATGACTATATGGAGGACATGAGAAAAGTAATTACAATAATTGGTGGCATAGGGGAGCTGGATGAGGAATGGTTGTTCAAAAGTTTTCTCACATGGGAACTAAGGGGCATCAAAATAAATTATTGGTGAATTAAAAAAAAGAAAAAAAAGACTTTCTCGCAGCCCATTGTTGTGGAATGTCTTGCTAAATGCTTGCATGGATTCCAGAACTTACTGACTTGTATAGGTTTGTATTTTGTATAGGATGGATTTTATTTCTCTGATTTTGTCAGGAAAGTCTACCTCTAGCTCAGGAGGTCCCTTCAGCTAAAATCCTGGGACTGGGAGAAAATCATTATATGTTTTACTTGCTCATATATTTTTCCTTATTATTGTTTTTATGTTCCTTCAATAGTTTTTGCCTGAGAAAAGGAAAGCCCAGAAAAGCTCATGTATGTGTACATCTAAGATGATGATGAGTGTGGGGGAAGAAAATGGAGGGACTTTATAATTATTTTTTTTCTTTTTTAAAGAGGAGCGTCTGTTTGCTATTATCATTACATAAGGAATATGAAATCATACCTTGTAAATATGAGGTAAAGAAAAAGCTGGACCTTTCCTCACAGAATAGTTTTCCAGGGTTTTGAAATTCAAGGTTGCAGAAGGTTTACGGAGACAAATCCTGTGACTTGGTTTTTAAGTGACAGATAAGTAAAGAACTGTAATGTAATTTGCATTTATGCAAACTAAGGTAAAAGTGCCATGGTTGAAATTCTGAGAGGAAGGCCTGCTATGTATGGAAATGTTATTTTACCTCAAATGGTGTACTTCTGCTTCTGGGACAGTACCTGACTGAGGAATGAGGTGACAATACACGGGAGGTGGGTTCTTAATTGCTGATCTGTGACTGAGGTAGAAGATCTGACTTAAGGTATGGCAAACTACGGAAAATGCTATGAGTAGTACCAGAGAGGAAAAGAAACACAAACCTGGGTAGAGACACAGGACCTGGAGTTCACTAGGGACTGATGTAAAAGATACTTTATTGTGGGAAATAACCCAACTGGGCAGTTACAAGTTTGTCTTACCAAAGCTTTTGTGACTGGAAACATTACTTAATGTCTCTGACTGGAATTTCAACCGCATCATAGTGGCTACAGTGGTATGTTCAATAGCTCTGAGGTCTGTGATTATGGTTTATATGCAAAATGGACTACTGGAAGGCACCACTGCTATGCAGTCTTATGCAGTTCTTTCCAAATGTGTAACTTCCAAGGCCAGTGGCCGTTGATTACTGCCATTGGTGTGACGTAGAAGTTGCAGTCGCCAATATACAATCTGCTAGCTCAAGTATACTGCCTAGATGTAGGATGGGATTTGAACTGTAGATCCCAGTGGAAGCTGCAAAAAGGTAATTGTATTTTACTTCAGGAAACCACACACTAAGTAGGAAGAGATGAAACTGAATTTTTGTCTTTTTGACAACAATACTAGAGAGAGTATGCCTTCATTGAAGCCACAGAGTGTTTGTAATATAGAAGAGTGCTAACAAGACATATGAAGCTAGGTCTCTCAGCTTGCGTACCACTGTATCTGTAGAAACCCAAAGAACAGGATAAAGTAACTCAATATAAGATGGAGGCTGATGGTGCTATGACTTGCATTTATATCTTTATCTCTTATCCATTTGCTTAAAATAACATTAATTATTTTGGTATAGATGTATTGGAACTCTAACGACATATTTTAGGACAGATCATCATAATAGGTAGTTTCTGTCTGTTTCTTTTCTGTCTGAACGTACAGATAAATTTTTCATATACAGTCAGGGAAACATACCTTGCACCAAACGCGAGTATTTATCTTTCAACTGTATAGCTGTACAGAAAAGTTTCAGCTAGCTCATCTGAATTGCATACTGTATTTATTTACTGCTATGTCTTTCTTCTGCATCTCAAAATGTGGCTGCCCAGCAGTCATTAGTTAAGAAAATGGAAAATTTCATTCCTGTGTCCAAACAAAGTGTTTAATCTTCATATAGATTTGTATTTTCAAAGGCTGTTAATGAGGGTTTCGAACTTCATGCAACATTTACATACATAAAGCCTGTAGAAAAAGGTGTTTCTAGATACCCAGCTGCCTGTTTAGATGCCTGAATACCTTTGAAAATCTGTCCATAAACCTCACCTACTAATTGTTTTAAGAGAATGTATAAACCTGGGACAAGATCAGGATTACAAGCAAGAACTTCCAAATTTAATGTTTTGTACTGTGGGTAAAAGAACAGATGTGCATTGTATAATAATATAATTGGTATGTTATTTTTCATATTCTCATCCCCTAATCTTTAAGATTCAGACCCTACTTGGTTCTCAAACTGCTATCACAAAACATTATAATTAAACCCAAAAGATACATATTAAGGGAAAATTAAATGGAACAGCCTTAGATTTTAGGCTGTTCAAGACCTCCATCTTCTCACTGCATTTCTTAGTACAACTAGGAGGTAACAGGTGAAGCAAGTCAATAGAATCATGTGGGAAATTGGTGAAGGCACTTTAAAAAAACATAAACTTATCTCCTTGCCCCTTTGCAAGCCATCCATAACTCTGGGATCCTCTCTTCAGATATTTCAATAGTCTGTCTGGAGTTCAATTTCACTGAAAGAAATCAACACCTGTCTGCATGTGCCTTTGAGTTTCAAGGCTGCTAATTATTTCCTGGCATTTATCTTGGGCATGTGGAAACCCCTGTTCATTACCTTGCTAGGTCAAGGTTCATCTGCACATTATGTAGAAGTTTAATAGGCCCTCAGATTGTTTTCTGTAAATAAGACTCATTAACCTTGCTACCCCTAGAACGTTTTTAGTTCTTGACTTCAGTGCTGCTCAGAGAGGAGTAAGAGTCTGTATTTTAATTTTGATGCTGAATATTTACCCTCTTCTGATTATTCACCAATGAACCCATCCAATTCTCTTGCCTTTGGTATTAGGAAGAAGAGAGAAACTCAAGGAGATTTTTTTTGACATGTGAAACAAAATTACTGCAGAAAAGAAAGGGAAAGCTATATCTGTTGCAGGTGAATACAGTTCCATTAAAACTGTTGAGTCTGGAGCTGATATAAATAAGAAAAACATCATTTGTGTTGAAGAACCACTATAAAAAGCAGAAAAATATGGGGAGTCATTCAGGAGGGAAAAATCCTTTTCAGTTTCTCAAAAAAATCTACTCTGCATTTGTTTTCCTGTTAATAACTTCTGTCTCTGATTGTTTTGAAAATATAGGAAAACAAACTAAAGCTACTGACTTGTAAAATAGAAATGTACACTGATTACAAGTCCTCAGTTTTCTGCTTATGGTTATTATTGTGGATTTTTTAAGTGGATATCACAAATAGCAGAAACAGCAGCTTATGCCTTGATAAGCAGACCTGGAGTTTGGGCACTGAGGGCTGTTGAGGGTCAACAGCCGCCTATAAACTAAAATGGAGCAACTGCATAGAGCCTCGCATGGTCTGTGACAGACCAGAACAATTTGATTCCTCCAATTTACCCTGGGTATCCTGAAAATAGATCTGGCTCCTGTTCTTTTAAAAGCAGATGAGCTGTAGAGAACATCAGTGGAAATGGAAACCAGCATGAGGCAGACTTGTATTAAATAGCTTTATAGGAGGTAGACTTCTATTAAATAGCTTTATAGAAGAATGCACTACATGCTACTAAAATGGACTGGTGCTGTCATTCTTTATATCTGCTTCAAAATTATCAGTATCAGGATGATTTTTTTTTGCAAATTGTAAAGAATGAAGATGTACCATATCTTTTATAACTCAAGGATACACATTTTTATGTATAAAAATTAATGATTCATATAAAACATTTTAATCAAAAATACACTTCAAAGTAATGCAGTATTATAATAAAAACACTGCAATTGACACCGAATTATTATTGTATTCTGGCTACCAGCGTATATGCTGCAATTTTCTTTAAAAGGAGCAGTAAATCCATAGAGTGTTTAGCTTACTGATTGTTCACTGCCTCCTGTATATTAAAGACTTTTATTTTTAATATTGATATTAGAAAACCCTAAGAGCAATCTTCCACTGCTTTAAGTTTCAAGTTTCCAAGTGTTCTTTGTCTCGATGGACTCAGTTTCAAACCTCCTTTTATTTTCAAAAAAATTTAATTGCTAGGGATTAGATACTATATCTGTCTGTCCATGTGTTAGGAGCAGCAAATGAGACACTTAAAACACCTAACTACAAATATTTTCCCCTGGAGTTCACTGCATGGATGAGGATCACATTTTCTTTTGTCAGAAAAGGATTAATTCTATAGGCCTGACTGAGATCCAGCTAAAAGTTTTTCTCTTAAGGATTATCTTTTAAAGATAGCAGTAGGCAATTTCATTAAAATCAGCAGAAAGAAGAAAAAAAAAAGCACAAAACATAGAACACAGAAACAGAAAAAAAAGAAAAATAGGTAGGTTTATTTTCTGTGTTACCTAGAAGTGAATGTGGAATTGTACTTTTAACATTAATTTGCCAGAACAGTTTTGGAGATAAAATATTTTTCACTGGCACAGTTCCACTGATCTATCTGGATGCAGGGCTCAGCTCCAGATTTCTGTCCACTTACCCAGAGGAGCTTGGTGATCTTTCTCACATTGTGGGCACAAAAATCATGGACTCAGCAACCCAAGACCTTCCCTGCCCTCCCCCTTCCCCTGTGTCTCCTCTCAGGATGTACTTCATAGGATCAATGCAATGTCTTGGCCCTTAGCATTGGTGTAGCTCCACCACTGATCCCTGCAGAAGGCTGTCACGCAGAGGGACGCCTGTGGTTTCACTGTGGTGCAGCAAGGTACAACTTGGGTGACTCTTTGTCTGTGTGAAAGAGGATTTTCAATACTCTTTTTCTTAGAAGTACCACTTGCAGAAGTATGCATTTGGCACAACAGAGCTGATGAAGCTTTTGCTTTCCCTGCAGGAAAGAAAGGGATTTTGAAGATATCACATACTGTTCAAGCAGGTTGTGCTGGCCCAGACTTCACTAAATGACCTCTCCGTTAGGTGTATCAGTCACAATGTGACTTACTAATTTAGCAAGGCTGAGAGAGCAAGAAGAGTGAGGTGGAAAAAATACGGAGCAGAGATTACCACATGCAAATCATTGCTGGCTCCTTTAAAAGGTCAGTCTGTCCTGACTTCACTGTAACCAGCTTATCCCATTTGCAACACCTGTCACTGCCCAGTCATTTAGTTTTGTAAAAAAAAAGTCTAAAATGCATAAACGACTCATGCATATATATATATATACATATATATATAATTAAACTTTCAAGCATACACAAGCACATGCATGCATGCATATACAAATGTTCATATATGTATATAATATGTATATAAAATATATATGTAAACCACATAAAAAGGATCTATATAATACAGATATATGTTACACAAAAGTGAATATATAGATTTGTATATTCATGCAGAGCTATTAATATATGCATTATGTACATCATCATTACTACTGCTATTATTATTCTAGACATGTAATTTGCAAAATGCTTCCCTGAGTTTTCACACTGCTTTCATCTTATTACCTGGTGAGCCACTGCTTTTGATGTTGGCATACTTAGTATTTTTCAATTTGGTGTTTGGATTTAAAGGTAATGTTGCTTCACATGTCAAAACCATTTGCATTGCCCTTTTAAAACAATGATTTTGTTTCTAAAATCTTTATTCACTGAACATTTTTTTGCCAATAGAGGAAGATCTTTGCTGACCTTACACTGAACAAGACCAGGGTTATCTCTTGTTAAGCCATGAACTCATAATTTGAATTTGTAATGTTTTATGCAGAGACACTCTTAAAAGATAAATCATCTTTTTCTGCATGCCATACAGTAGCTGTAATGAAGCTAAATTGCACAAGGAAACATACTGGGATGTAGGAAATAAGCAATGATGTTGGGGTTTGCATAGCCAAAGCAGAATGAACCCCTGGAGAGGTGCAGACTGTGCTGGCAGCATGCAAAATACAGTGCAATGAAGGATGATGGATGACGGATGATAGATCATTGCCCATGGGAGAAAGCAGAGAATGAAAGACATGGACATACACAGGCACAGAGCTGCACCATATGGCAGCACCTGAGAAGGGAGAGTGGAGGATGTGTCTTGTCCTCTTTCTTCCTTCTCTCACTGCCACTTCAACCTATCATGTTTGTGTGAGAAACCTCAGCAGCAGTGGCATGAAATGGCCTTTGTAGATTCTGGCTATCTTTGGGAAGAGAAGTGATAGGTTACCTAAGATTGGTTTTTATTTCTTAGAACCTGTAAATTTATTTGGATTATTAATTTAAAGTTTAGATTCACAATAGAAACTCAAAGGCTAAGTTTTTAGAGGTGAAATACATGCATGACGGGGAAAAAAAAGGAAAACGAACTGAATATCTGACTCATTGCATGTGGAATGGAAGCCTGGATGTTTGAAATTCTTTTTTTGTTTTTGTTTGGGTTTTTTTTTTAAGTTTATTTTTTCTTGCTTTGTCATGAGATTTAGCACCGGGAATTAGGGCAAGAAAGGGGAAGAATATGATGGGTAATTCTGTAAGTATGATGATATAACAGGAATCTGAATCATGTGGTCATCATGACTGAATGAGGATGACTAGACAATCCAGGGATTTTCTGTAACATTAATGGGAGTTCTTTATGTACATCAAAAAATTAATAAATTATTCCACAGAGTAGACATGAGGATCAAAAAATTAATCTCTTCACTTTTTTCATTATCTATCTCAGGTTGTCAAAAAATCTACCTTGGATGTATCGGCTTAATTACTTCAACAGATTCTAAAACTGAAGGCAGAGATACTCTTTGTCACACTGGAACAGTCTGCCCAGAGAGGTTGTGGAGTCTCCTTCTCTGGACACACTCCTGTGCAGTCCACTCTAGGTGAACCTGCTTTTTGGCAGCTGGGTTGCACCAGGTCATCTCCAGACGTCCCTTCCAACCTTGACCATTCTGTGATTCTGTGATTTGTGGTGGTCAAATGTCTCAGTAAGATATCTTTTATTTAAAAAAGCCTGAATAAGGACTTTTTATTTTGCGTAATGTTATTGCATTTGATGTTGCAGAAGAAAATTTTACCATTTATTTTAAAGGACTGCCAAATATTTTTTGCTAGATATTTTTATTCTACTCCATTAGAATAAATTTTAGAACACAGTGAAGGTTTGTGATTGATCAAATACTAATCCACTAATTCATTATGTACATGAGGGCTAGGTAAAACTGCAGTCCTGGAAACTGGGAAAGCTCCCTTAATATTTTTCTGGAGTAGAGTAAGCTGAAGAGCTGCACCTCAAGTGCTGATGCAGAGTCACATAACAGGGCACCATGTGCTCGTCTGCTGAGCTGTCTAGGTGAACCCAAAAAGAAGCATAACGATTTATGCATTCCTTTATTCGCAAGTCAGCACTAAAAGAGAAAGTTCCTGCTTGCATAAGTCATTCCTAACTGCACAAGTCACAACTTATCTCCAGAAGCATATGCAAAACATCATAACTTTAACAAAACAAAACAAAATAACAACAGAACACACACACACAAACAAACAAACAAACAAGCAAACACAAAAAAATACCCCAAAACCCCACAACAAAACAGCTGACCTCAGTTGTATTCCTTCTATTTTTTAATTAAGGAATGGTGTTAAGACCTGTGGCATTCCCTGGACTGTAGGTTTTAAAAAGGACTTGCTTTCTTGTGAAGGCCTCAAGTACAACCTCTAGCAGGCATCTCTGGATCACCAGACAACGTAAAAGAGAGAAATTAGATTGGGATTTTTTAAATAATGAATTTGTTGTGAGTAAATTGCTTAATAAGTCTGCTTAAATGATAACAATTTATATTTGCCTCTCAAGAATGACATTCAAATTCTTTTTGTGTAAGCGTGGGGTCCTACTTCTCTACAAAAGTGATATGCAGTTTGTTATAGCAGGCTATACAGCGTTTTATGCCTGCTTGTTTCCCTTGAGAGAATATAAATCTTCTTCTTCCTCACCCACAAATATCTATTAAAAAAACCCAAAATACTTAAGAAAGTTATTGAAAATGAGAGAAGTGTGTTATCTTTCATAGATCATGAACTCTTCTTACATATGAATCAACTACAATTAGTGTTATGGATACTCAGTACTAGAAATTTCCATCATCATTTTAATGGAAATTTCTATACACAGAAATTCGTTCTCTTGTTTCTGAAAGAACATTCGCATAAGAAAATGTTGGAGAAGTATTTGAAAGATATGGCTCTGGAACCCTAGTGGAATTTTTTTCCCCATTTGTAGGTATATAATGTGCACCTTCATAAGCCTCTGAAATTCCTAAGTAGACTAAATCTTTCTGGATTTTTTGAAGGATAAGAAACAACCTGTTATCCCTGGTTGTGACTCTCTTTCCTCTTCAGCTTCCCTGACAGTTTCATTGAAATGTACAAATTTTTTTAGCTTATCAGAAGAAAAGTATCATCATTTTAGGTTCTTGCCCTTATCTACCCCTTCCACTCAGCTTGTGCCTTCGTGTGAGGAAACAGTACCACAAATTCTTTTCCATCAACCACCACTTGTTACCACAGATGTTTTGGTAACATCTGCTTTACTTGCTTTTTCTTACAGGGATGCACAGAAATGAGACATGTGCAGCAGTGAACATCCTGCAGGTTAATGCTGGGTCAGTCTTCAAGGCCTTGTGTCTTTTTAGCTCTTGGAACTCCAGGGAAAAAGGTTCCTGAATGATCAGCAAATCCCCACCAACTGTGAGCATGTCCGAATACTCACTGGGCACTTGTATCTTGAAAATACCCAAGTATATGTGTCTGGGTAGACAGGAAGAAGACGCTGCATGGTACAGAGAACTGATAGTAGCTTGATGGCATGTCTCCAGGTAATCACATTAGTTGTGTTTCTAAACCACCCCAAAATGTTGTCTGAATTACAAACATATATAAAAACATAGACTCAGTGGCCACCATACACCAAAGCCAGCTCCAACAATGAAAATTATAGCTCAGCTGTTCAATCAACACAGCAGTAGGCAAATGTTGGCGTGAAATATACTTGAAGTAATTTCAATTAGCAACAATTAAATTATACTTGGCTTTAAAACAGGATGCCAGGAGTGAGGAATAAGGTGCACAGCATCTCTACAGGTGATAAATGCAGATCTGGCCTGCTGCTCACCTGGGTTTTCCAGATTTCTTATGGGCAATAATAGTATCAGCTGACCAGACAAATGAGCAGAACAGCAGTTAGCAGGAGGACATAATTTGAAGAGGGAAAGAAGAAACTTGTTCAACCTGATGGAAACAGAATGAACCCAGCCTTTTCTCAGCGTCTATTTTCCTCCTAGCTTGAGAGAAGGAGAAGAAAAGAGAAACAGCTGTCTAGCCAGGATGGAGATATCACACAAGGGAACAGCACAACTTCCTAGCTACTGCTGTTCTCAATTCATGACAGAAAGTGTATTCATCAGCATAGAGATACCAGAGCTTCAAACATTATTCAGAAAGCTGAATGTTACTAAAATGTATCGCTTGGCAGAGGCCTAATAACTTCAGCAAAATTATTGTACTTAACCTGAAGAACTAGCTGAGCAAATAATTCAATAGAGAAGCCCCTAACATTTTCAGTGACATTCTCAGCAACAACTTTCTATATGCATGCAGTACAGGATTTCTCACAGATAGCTGGGCAGCTTCTNCAACCAACCAAAACAACAAAACCACTGCCACACTTTCACACTTTCAGCAGTGTTTCTCAAACACAGAGAAGTATGGGAGGACTTCTAAAACGTAAAACAGAAGCAATATTAATAAAAATACAACATACATGCAGATTAATGCCAGATCTTCCTGGCCAATTACTTTAACAGTACATGGTATGATCAACATACTCTTCATTAAAGATTCCTGTTATATCATCATAATTTTATTGCAAATTAGCTCTTTTTACTTAACTGGAACATTAGGAGTTAGAATCAAAATTGTCTAGCACTTGCAAGTGTTGTTCTCAACCTGATTTCTGCCAAGCAGGGGCAAATGATAAGACCAGAGTTTTACTTATTACCAGAACATTTATCCATTTGCTATACTCACTGACTATCTAATTACCATTAAATCACATAAACTCAGTTTAACCAGGTGAGTCGGGGGAAGGTGAGCCAATAGGAATGGTGATAAACTTGTCTGATTACATGTTGTTCTTTGCTCATAGCCAGCTGCAGAGAATGGCATTTTGTGGGAAGTATGATCTGCATCTAAGTCTAAAATAATGTACATAGAAATAAAAAATGATGAATAGTGCTGAATTAAAGTACTGCTGGAAGTGCATGGTAAAACATGCTGAATTTCTGTTATGGATGCATTAATTTAGGTTGTCCATTTCATTTGACAGTTTTTTTCCCTCCAAAAGTTGCTATGAATACTGAACTTAAACTCAATCTTACAATTTGCTTATATGAAAAAAGGAAACAGTGAAATGACAAAGCTTTTTATACTTGATGACTGATGATATTTTTAATGCAGTTCCTGGAATAGCTGAGATACCAGTAATTAGTGACATAATACAAAGCTGAAGAAGCAGTATGGTTTTTCAAGACTAGAGTTAATCAGCTTTTTCAATAATTCTGAAAACGAAGGGGATCAAAATTACGTGTTGTGTTTTCTCAGGCTGAAAATATGTGTTAGGCATTTTGTAGGCAGATTACTTCTTGTGTCATCTGTAGTAGCTTGCTCACTCACACTACACAGTGCTTTGATCTTCATTTTAGACATGCCCACAGAATGATTTTCAAGGATGTTTTCTGTTGATCACTGTGAACAGCACAAAGAGCTTGCAAAAGATGCAGGATAGTAAGAGCATAAAGCCAATTTCGAAAGGGACTGACTGTCAGGGTGCAATGGTTGACATTGATTTGCAGATAGGGAATGATGAGGAAGTATGCTGAAAATCTCGCCACATAATATCAGTCTGAAACCAAGTGAAGCAGCACTAAAGAAACTAAACTCTCATTTATTATTCAAATAACACATCTTTATAATCTCACTTTCCCTGGACCAGTATTTCTTTGCTGATCCTCATGCAAAACTTTTTTTCTAACAACTGCATAGATCAAGTTGAATGCTAGATAAACAATAAATCAAGTGACTTGGGGTTATGTGTTGTTTACCCAATTGACCAAATTGTTCCTGTTACATTGTCCTTCTCTATTTCAACGGCTATTAATACCCACAGTGTGACTTGAGAATTAATTGCCTATTTAGTGCTATTGTTCTGAGGAACAGTTGAAAACTTATGCTAATAAATTACTTGATTAGTGTCATTTGACACAGTGTGAATAATTTGTCAGTGGCAAGTGTCTTTCCTCTTGAGAGAGTGAAGGTTAAGCAGAGACAAAATAGAAACGCAAATATGTGAACATCAGCATCATTATTCTTGGAACAGAACGTGAATATCTTTCTCTATTTCCTATGTCATGGAGGTTCTTGTTTACTGTTTTTTATCCTTTCCTGGTGACCAAACCTTTTTTTTGTTGTCTTGTCTACTTATGGAGTAATAAAACGTGAAAGATTATAAAAGATACTAAAAGTCTAACTAAACAAACGATAAAATATTTCCATATTTTAGGTTATAGTAATTGTTGTCCTTAAAACATACAGTATAGTCTGAAGATTTTCCATTCCACCAATACTTTTTTTCCTCTGGGATGAAGACAAATAAAAGGTAGATTGTTTAAAAAGTGAAGTTTCAAAGGAAAATATACGTTTTTCAATAACTTTTTTTTTTCCCCCCTCAATAGTTGGTTTGCTATAAAATCAGTAGGATATGAATTTTTCTACCTTAATAGTATCCATTTAAGAGGTAGACTTTATAGTGTGTCTGTCCTTTTGAAGCAATGAGACATAACAGAGCGTGTGATAAAGGGATGTAGCAAACTCCTTAGACACAGATGTACAATGCTCTGTATCTTACCAAGATATTTTTCTACACCAACACTTTTTATCTCATTGACCTCAATATATGAATTTAAACCTTAGCACAGTCAATGGAGCCTTCTGAAGGTGACCTTTTTGTTCCTAATTAAAAATTAGATAATATGTGTTTTCTCTTAAATGTGTACTTTAGAAAATACTTTTCATTTGTCTTTGACTATACAGTTAACGTGTTTTCACGATTTAAGGCTGAATACGTAATACAATAGTGTTTACCTTCTGTAACTCTGCAAAACCACAGTAACAGTTTCAGTAACTGTTTCAATTTGTTCCAACAAGACTCTTTTGTGTTAATATACAACATGGAAACCAAGCTGAAATATTTCCTTTCAAAATAACTGAATCTCCATTAACTTTTTTTTTTTTGTATTTCTGTTATGTTTAAGTGTATTAATCTTGGATGATTGCCCCACTGTTGCAACTACTGTACAAAAGCAGAACAAAAAAAAAAAAAAAAGAGTAACCGTGAGTTTGTGCTTGAATTTTATCACAATGTGCAGGATGATTGGTGATCATAAAGAAAGAGCAAAATAAATTACAGAGTAGTGGATATGACAGATAGTCATTGCTGCACATTTTCAGCTTTATTATTGTTCCTTTGGTAGACTTCATGAAATGTGAGGTATACAGAAAGATATTGTGGTGCTGATTTTCCAAATGCTGAGTCTCAGCATAACAGAGAGAAGAGTGGCCGAAACAAACACACAAAAGAATGGCAATGACAGCTGTCACCATGGAGCAGTCAGAAGTGAAACTGCTATTTCTCATTTACTGTAGGAAAAGTTTAAAGGGGAAGTGGGACTGAAGACAAGTTGTAGAAGTCTGATATTACAGTAAAAGGAAAAAAGTGATGAAAGCATTCAGAGATATGACTCATCTGGTCAAAGAAACAAATCGGGGATCTCAGAATCACAGAATCACAG
>VWYH01001566.1:263154-276185 GCA_013399365.1 Pampusana beccarii | reverse complement strand
TCAGTGCAATTGATAAGGGACTGCCTTAAATATGGCACTAAAGGAGTCACATGGAAAAGATGAGGAGTAATGGGTAAAAATTACTCCTGGAGAGATTCCAATTGGATACAAGAGGAAAATTTTTTTACCATGAGAACAATTAGCCATTGGAATAATCTCTCCAGGGAAGCAGTGGACTCCCCAACACTGGACAGTTTTAAGATTCAGCTGGAAAGGGTGCTGGCCAATCTTGTCTACACTATGCTTTTGCTAGGAAAGGATGGAACAGATGAACCTTGTAATCCCTTCCAGCCTAGTATTCCATGATCTTACTGGGCTGTTGGATCCCTCTACATAGCTTACATTCTGCTGGAAAACAATGGAGCATGGAAACTAAAATTAGAATGAGATTTTAACTGACAGAAGTAGACTGCCAACCTTTTTGATGTATCCTTCTCCAAAACAGGCACGTAACACTAGTCCATGATTATATACTTCAAACACATCTCAAACAGCAGATCTGCTACTAACATACAGACAGCATATATCTGTTTGGCACTGTGAACTAGAGAGTCTGTCTTCTCTACATGTGTGTATTCCTGTGCAGGTTTCTGATCATCCAATTATATTCTGGGGAGGGTATATGTATTTTCAAGGGCTGTATCTATCTAATTCTGCCTGTAACAAACACCCAAACATTCTGAAATATCATGAAGACACACAAGACTGAAAGTAAAACTTTGGAGAACAGAGGAAAACGGCCATGCACCTGCTCTTCCGTGTTTTGCTAGGATATATTCAAAACAAAACAAAAAGTCAGTCTTTTCACAGCAGGTTAATTTATATTCTCTGGACTTTTTCAGCCACCACAACCGGATTCTCTTTCCTGATTTTTTCTGCAGCTTCTGCTTTGTAATCATACGGGCAGTTATGCTTGTCAGAATAACGGTGAAGTCCACAAAATAAGTTTCCACATCGGCAGTCAATCCCTGTACACAGAAAAAGAAGCAACATCACTAGGAAGCTTCATATTTAATTAAGTTGTAAATTAAGGTCTTAATCAGTACAAAGGGGGTATGTTTGTCTATTCTGACAGACAGAGTGAAAAAAACAAAGAGCTGTACTAAGTTGTTTGGGTTCTGAAGAAGTAAATAAGTTTAACTACAGACATTTAATGAAGTTTAATCTAGCAAGAGGAAACTAATCATACAGATCTGTTCAAAACCTATGAAGTGTTTCATACCTGTAAGTCCAAGCTTCTTTCTGCACATGAAACATCTGTTCTTCTTTGGTTTGGGCAGTTCAGCAGCTCTCTCTTCACTCCGTGAAGTACTAGGCTGAGAAACTGATGGGCTTGGTTGAGTAACAACTGTTAAAGCAAGGAAAGGAAATACAGGTTAAATTTCCTTTTCTTGACTTCATTAGCTATTCAGTAATGTGTATTTCTTAAGGATTAATTCCTCCTAGAACCCTGATGTTTGTTCTCTGAAGCACTATGCAGAAATCCCTACTCCTGATTTACATTTTTGTAGACTAGTCTAGGTACTCTATTCTTTCCTTTTGGCTATACTCAAGATGAATCAGATTTTCCTCATAGTTCCACCAGCTAGAAAATGTAAGGCACTTATTTGCTGAATCTAAATATGTGTATACTGTGGTTAAGGGCTTGAAAAGCACTGCAGAAGTTCTATGTACAAATTTAATATTAAAAAAAAAATCATATGATCAAGTAACATTTCATCTGAAATAATAACAACATTGTCACAGCTAAAAGTTGCCGAACAGAGGGAATACCTGTAGAGAATACAACTAATAGGAACGTATTTTAGAAGCAAACAAAATTCGGTAACAATGTGTTACTATCATAGCACCGGGTTACTCTGCCACTAGGCTTGTGAAGTCAAACGCCTAAGCAGTTCACCAAGACAGCAGCTAGTGAGTCACTGATCCTGTGACACATCAAGAATATAATTACAAAACACACACAGGGCAAAAGAGCCCTCACATTTTTGATGCTTTAAGTAACTTAAAGAAGAAAGTGCATATTTAAAATTACTACTTTTTGTATTTTTGTACAGTATTCAGCTTTAGTGTTCAAGCAGGTATAGTTAAAATGAGTAATTTTTTACTTGCCTGTCATGAACACCTTCAGACAAACACGAGTCACCTCTTAAGTTGCCCGAAGGATAAAAAAATGTCCTTTTGCAAACCTGTTCATTTAGTTTTAAAAAGTATTCTTTCAATCAATCAAATAAAGACCAGCGATATCACAAATAGTGCAAACCTGTTGGATATAATCCAATCTGGTTAACAGCTATTAGCTATGGCCTTAAAAAAACAGCATAAACACCTCCCTCTTTTAGATTTGTTATATTGCTGATTTGTTTAAAAATGAAATGTTAATGGTAAACCATGGGAGATGAAATAGAGGAACCAGAAATGCTTGCACACTTTGCAATTTGGTGTATAGATATCCACGGAGAAGCTTCATCTGCAGCAGAACGAACTTATAAATATGAGCCCTGGGGGCACGCATACTATTTCAGTCAGATGAAAAATAAAATGCAGAAGCAGCAGCAAATCAATCATGATGTAAATCATTAAAGTATGAGACTAAGAGAAAAAGAAGAGGAACAACCTTTATCACTGCCTAATATGCCAACAAGGAAGGAAAAGTAGAAAGAGCAACTTTCCAGGAATCACCAAGGAAAAGAGATAGCCGAGTAAATCACTCTACCACAAAACAAAGACATTGAGAACAAATCCATCTAATGGAAAATGTTAGCAACTACCACAGGTATACTTCCTCCTTTGCATAAAGAAACTGTGACAACTGACAGCCCAGGAACTGTAAAGTGATCCTAAGAATCCATAGAGGCACATTTTGTGAAAGGGCTGCTAACACGACACCCCACAACTAAAACATGTTCCAGGAACAAAAAGCAGCATACAACATGCAGTAACAGGCACTAAAAGGTCCCAAGACAAGATGGGACGCAGCCCCCTAAATCCTAATTAAAATGTTCTATGTATTACTCCCCATGAATAAAGGACTCTCCTATTATTTTACATCAGCAAAGTCTGATTACGAGATTTTATCATGTTAAACCTTCATAAATATGCTTCTGAGTAATGGCTAGGACAGGGACAAAGCTGCCTAACATGCCTCTTACTTAAAGCACAGAACAAAAGTCCTTTTTCATCAACCTGTGGCTCAGATGAAAAATACTGTAAATTGTAGTTGTTCTGCCATGACATCAGGAGCCAATATAAATTCAGATACTATCCTGACAACTGCTTGTCACAGGCGGCTTCCTTTAGCACAGAAGTCAAATCCAACTGGGCAAGTACAATTCCGGTGCTCAATACATTAAATTCATTTTATGCTGGAAGTTGCACAGTATTCATTATCAGGCAGAGAGCTCTAAATGACTGCTGTATGATCACCATGAATAACTGAACAAATGCTGAAGGTTGGAAAATAGTGGCTACTGGTACCTGTACACCTGCTTCCTCAGTGACAGTGTTCAGATGAAGCAAACGCCTCACTGCTAAAACAGGTTTTGTCACTTTAACTGAATTTCCTTTGGCATGTACCCCTGTCCATCACCTTGGTCCTTTCCCTTCTCAACCTTTGGCTCAAGACATTAATGGATCAAGCTTACTTTACTTGAATTTTACCAGACCAGCTCTACTACAAAGAAAAAAAAAACAAACATAGAAGCAATAGNAACAAAAAGCAGCATACAACATGCAGTAACAGGCACTAAAAGGTCCCAAGACAAGATGGGACGCAGCCCCCTAAATCCTAATTAAAATGTTCTATGTATTACTCCCCATGAATAAAGGACTCTCCTATTATTTTACATCAGCAAAGTCTGATTACGAGATTTTATCATGTTAAACCTTCATAAATATGCTTCTGAGTAATGGCTAGGACAGGGACAAAGCTGCCTAACATGCCTCTTACTTAAAGCACAGAACAAAAGTCCTTTTTCATCAACCTGTGGCTCAGATGAAAAATACTGTAAATTGTAGTTGTTCTGCCATGACATCAGGAGCCAATATAAATTCAGATACTATCCTGACAACTGCTTGTCACAGGCGGCTTCCTTTAGCACAGAAGTCAAATCCAACTGGGCAAGTACAATTCCGGTGCTCAATACATTAAATTCATTTTATGCTGGAAGTTGCACAGTATTCATTATCAGGCAGAGAGCTCTAAATGACTGCTGTATGATCACCATGAATAACTGAACAAATGCTGAAGGTTGGAAAATAGTGGCTACTGGTACCTGTACACCTGCTTCCTCAGTGACAGTGTTCAGATGAAGCAAACGCCTCACTGCTAAAACAGGTTTTGTCACTTTAACTGAATTTCCTTTGGCATGTACCCCTGTCCATCACCTTGGTCCTTTCCCTTCTCAACCTTTGGCTCAAGACATTAATGGATCAAGCTTACTTTACTTGAATTTTACCAGACCAGCTCTACTACAAAGAAAAAAAAAACAAACATAGAAGCAATAGATTTTCAGAACTGGGCCTTTATAAACTATTATTTTCATCTTAAATTAATAACTGTAGGCATTGTAAGATACATAACCATCATGCACAAAGACGACTATCACCAACCTGCTAATAAAGACTAACATAATCATAGGATTGGAGAGGTGCCTGAAAAAAACCTGCACAAATACAGGCATTGCATCATGAATTTGGGAAAATTTCCTTCATATGCAGCCTGAAGATGCACAAAATATATGTGGGAACAGCAAGGCCACTGATGAGAAAAGTCACATGCCACAGCAGAAATGTCCTACAAACTGCTCAGATGCTTAACTATCGAGCCACAGTGACTATGTGGGACCGCAATTTAAAATTAAAAATCACTCTAAAACCAGCATTTTCAAAACTGACAGTAGTTTTCCTTATATGAACTAGCATGGCTGCTGCAAAAGAACACATGTACCGTAGGTGTTTTCCCACTAGAAAGGAATCAATCCAATGTTTCTGTTGAACAAAACCTGAAGAAAACGAAGCCATCTTACTTTTTAACCCTCCCCATATCAGAAGTGACAAGAAAGGTCTATTAAAGTAATACCAAGAAGTTTTTAGAAGCTTCTATAAAAAAAAATTAACCAAAATAAGATTCAAACAGCTTAAACTGCATGACTGTTGTGGTACTAGTAAACGGTAAGTATAACAGTGGGGCAAAGTCTTGAAAGCACCAAAAAAAGACTGATTTAAGCATTCCGAATTGATTAAGCTAACTCCCAACTCCCACCATGGAAGACTGGGAAAAACTAATACAAGAGAGAAAAAAGGTAAAGTCAAAAGGTCATCAGAAAGACCTTAGACTGCACTTCTGCAGTACTGAACTAGAAAGCTGCACTACAGATTGCGCAGTCCTTATACTGGGTGTTAACACAATGGACTTGTATATGAAATTTTAGTCTGAAAAGACAGACAATATTTATGCATAATCAAGCTTCCTAAGCTTAAATACTGTATTCTTCAGGAACTACCCTGGCGTCCATGATGAAAGGCAGCAAAATAAATTTCTACCGTGTTTAATTTTATGTCAAAGAAAGGGAATAGAAATATCCTGTAACTCATCTCCTACACGCCCAAGTCTAACAGGTATATTGAATAGCTTTACTGTCAGATTAATACAATTTAAAGATACCTCAGTTTCAGTATCCTACATAAATATGGTTTAATTTGGTCACCATGAAGACTGTAGTATACCTCTGTTAAAAGAATAATAGCACCCTATCACCAACAAGCACAGGACCAACAGCTGGGTCCCATCTTATTCTCCAAGTTGGACAGCTTCAAGGCTTAGAAGAGACTACTTGTTCAATTTCAGAATTGCTTCAGTCAGGGGCATCTACTGAAGCTACAGCAGACATGGAAAACATGAAGACAAGCTATTTATGTTCAACACAAGACAGAGTTATTATATCAGATAATTTTACCGACAGCCAGAAAGGAACTGTCTACAGATAGCAACATCATTAAAATATTATAGCCATGTGTGAAAATACATCAGAATTAACAAGGCACTCATTACAACAAGATCTGAGGAGTATCACGTAGTTACCACATTAAGCCTACCATCTCGTAAACTGTCTACTCAGTATCTTACAGTATTTCCCGCAACACACTGTACACACACATAAAACGCACTAGTTCTATCTATAATATAAGTGAGGGTAACCCTTAGCAGGGTCTCAACCTGAATGCAGGACAGCTGTAAAATAAGTCTAATCATATTAGCTTGGTAGAAAGCCAAGAGACTAGTGAGCCAACCATAATTGCCTGCTGTCTTCTGAAGCTGATTAATTCAGGAACAGAAAGGGTAAGCTACAACATGAATGGAGTTCATACAGGAAGTTAATACTATTCGGATTTTTTTTAAATACATAATTTACACAAGACTGTAATCAGTTCCATTTCTGGTTCACTTTCTTTATAAGTAGTGCTACTCTGCAGCTGTGGCTTCACAAAATGAGAGCTAACCATAGTACTCCCTAAAACAGAGCTATTACTGGGTTAAAAACCAACCAAACAAAAAACCAAAATACCATGAAACAGAAACCCCACCCGAACCTCTGATACACATGCTGATACTAATTATGTCTGGAAACACTGACAGACCTGACTGCAGACTCATCATTCAGCAAGGTAATTATTTATAAAAGCACAAGAAAATGCTAAAAATATGATATGCTTGAAATAATCATTGTTTAAACATACTTATTTCAAATAACAGTTTAATTTTAGTGCTTACTATGCAACTTAATTATCTTCCTTGTACAGATCTTTCATTTCAATTCGAATACCTGCTAAAAAGAAAACTCTGCATTTCTTAAGGAGGGGCTCCACTATACCTTACCAACTTGGTAATCTATTGCTCTGATAGCATAACATAAGGAAAGGAAAGGTGTTTGCCTATAAAAAGTATTTTGTAAGTAATGCCCACTTAGGAATTTGAGCTTGGACATAAAGGCCTTCAGATTTCTCTGGCTGACGATCAGCTCAGATACAGAACTGCAAAGACATGCTACGATTCAATTATAAAATTGCAACAAACAAGTACATTGAACTAAGAAACTACAAGTTACAAGAAAACGTAGCATATTAGACATGTGAATTAGCAACCAAATAGGTCAGTTACATCCATCATGCCTTTCTTCCTTCAAACGTTAAGACACAATTTGTTGTCTTAGCATCAGATTTGTTCTGAAACAGAATCCAGGTTGCAACCTCAACCTGTGCTAAGGGGAAAAAAAAAAACCAACCAAACAAGAAAAATAAGCCTATTAAGCTTAATTGTTTCATGGTTCTCAGGTTCACCACCTTCAAGTCATTTGCTTCAATACTTGCAGCAAACAAGTATAATTTTACCCTACAGACTGCTAAAAAGAAAAAAAAAAACAAAAAACAAAAAACAAAACAACCCCCCCCCACCTCCCCAAACCCCAAACAAAACAAACAAAACCAACCAACAAAACCAAAAAAAACCCCAAACCAAAAAACCCCACAGTTGACCAGATGCAATTCTATTTTTAACTTCCTGGCTTGTAAGGGCAATATCCAGAATTTCATTTGCTAATGAAAATCTAGCAGAAGAGAATATGACTTAATACTGTTGAAGCCACTAAAAAAAGAACAAGTCACTTGGCTTGAAGGCTGCATTGTTTGTTCATGATTTGTTACTATCTGATATATGGTTATGAAATTCAGTTTGCTAGGCTATATTTTCATTAACAACTCCACGACTGTAGCATTATCTTAGAGAATTACACCTTATAGAAAGTATTAACTTTGCTCTTATGAGGCAATGTGATTTAGTCACCATTGTTTCAGTTCCTCCTTGAGAGGAGAGACCAACACATTGGATGGTGGTAGAAAAAGGAAGAAAAGAAAAATGCAACTAGACCAAGCATGACAGGAATTTTTATAAAAAGTCTAGGCCAGCCTCTCCTGCCTGCAAGACAGAGATCAATGTGCCACTTAATACAGCAAACACTTTGTGTTTTTTAAATGTCCATCAAACCCTAAGAATAAGGACACTAACCTGTGCCAAACCATAACACTTGAAAGGGAGCTCAAGCATTACAGCAACTGAGGCTGACTCACAGGTTTACAGATATGTACTCAAAAAGTTCCACAAAGTTTTTTCCAGACATGTGTAAGTATTCTGGTAGTTTTTCTAGTGATCTTTACTCAAGCTTGTGGCAGCTTTTACTGGTTTCTACCTGTGGTATTATTTACAGCAACACCTTGAGCTGCTTTTGGATTTTTCCCCCCCATATTCTAATCAGAATGCTGTGTGACACTACCTATCATACAGTGGACCCACAGTACCTGAAAAGCAGGTAATATGTCAACAGTAACTGAAGATTGTCCTTTACTTCATACCTGGCAAAAGGACAAATTCCCACTGGCACTTCTAATAAGAGTAAAGGCACATTACCATTTTATGTATTCCTCTTTCCTGCTTGCCACATTTCAGGTAGGAATTCATAACAAGGCAAGATGGGTTTATAAATATTGTAGCAAAGGCTAAATTCTTTCTCAGTTACATACAGAAAGCCTCTTCAGATTACATCAGTTATAGGAAGTAAATACTTGCAAAAATCTTTTCTCTGTCTATAGATAATCAAAACCACAATATATTGCATAACTGTACTCTAGTTCACGTCACAGACTCTTGACTAAGCAGGACCTATTGCAAATGGTAAAGTCCTCTGTACAAATACTGAGCAATTAAATATCAGGTGTTAGAGTAGTTTTGCTTGCAAAGATATATCTAGAGAAAAATAATTTTCATATAGGGCTGAGCAGTATCTTACACAATTTTCACCTCACTGCCTTTAAAACTGAAAAAGTTTTATCTTCAGCGTGAGTGAACAGACTTCCTACTAAACATCTTTTAGTGTTTTAAGACTGTTTCAGAACCACTAAATAAAAAAGTGTGGATATGTCTAAGTAGCAACAAGTGTGTTGATACCCATTTGAACAAACTGATGTGAATTCAATCACTCACTACTTGTAGTTAAGGAAGCTGCCCCTTCCTGCCTCCCTCCAAGAAACAGTTCACATTTAAAATTTTAACTACAGCTACAGCCTTCCAGTACAAGAATAAAGCGTTTAAACTGACAATTCACATCCAGTAATTAAGGCTGCAAATATCCTACACCTGTGGAACAACACTTGGTTGTGTCTGATTACTCAACTAGTTCAAGGACCCTAAACAGCTTTTGTTAGTATCTTTAAACCACTTATTCCCTTCCTCTACAGCCTCGCTCCTCTGTAGAACTGAATTTATTAAGAACTCCACTCTCCGAATACAACAAGCCATTCTGACTGCCATAAGTCAGCAGGAATTGTACTGCTAGCTAATACACAGAAATCTCAACATTTTGACTTCAAAACTGAACACCTTGCCCAAATGCAAGTTTTGAGTGCCTTACTTTTAAAAACAAAGGTTTGGGAGACAAAACTTCCCTCCCAGGCATCAATTGTTTGACCAACACTGAACATGCATCTTAAAACTCTATTGTGGAACTAGTCCTTTTTTCTTGATTCTGATGAGAGCGTATTCTTAAAGCATCCTGAACAATCATCTTAACAGTCCTTCAAGGCCATCACCATAACAGGAGATGCCTACTTTGAAAGTAAACAAACCGTTGGCTTCCGTTAAGTCACCAGTTGTACCCAGTGTACTCTGCAAAACACACCTGGCTCCATCTCTGTTTTCGGCGTTACTTTATCCTCTGTTGAAATGCTCATTTCTGTCATTTGCTGTGTGACAGGCAAAGCGGCAACAGGCACATTTCTGTTTAAGTACAGTGAAACACATAATTTACATTAGTTTTGCATTCAAAATAAAAGCGTAAACTGCCCAGATCCATTAATAAACTACCTGTACAATTTCTACTGATACATGTTCCTGACCTCTGCTTCCACTATCTTCAAAACACATTTTATACTCTCAGTTTCCCCAGAAGAAAACAGGTAAACCTGTAGCAAATATTTCTCCAGATAAATCAAAACCATTCTTTTAAATGTAGCAGTCCAACACCAAATATTTTACTTAGTTCTCATTTACACAGATTTAAAAAGCACTATCTGGTAGACTGTCCCTTTTCCCTCTGCAGAAACTCACTGTAATAGGGCAGGATCGCTGCAGGACTTCAACTTGCTGCACATTCATAGGCCATTTAAACCTTGAAGTAATACCCTCATCTTACCTTGATTTTTCAGATGTGCTACTAGCAGTACCTTCACAGTTGTTTAAGCTAGTGTCTGCTCTCTGTAGAGATGCAGTGTCTGAGGTAGGACTGTTGGAACCACTGGCTGTTCCTATGTAACAAGAATTTAACAAGTTAGTAATGAACGAATTATAGAATATATGTTAGTCTCGTATATAGCTATGAACTATCTGCATACAGTCTTCTTGGCTACCGCAAATTATTTCTTACTTAAATACAGCCTCTACTGTTAGCAAACAACCAAAATCCAGAGAGTGTGTAAGAGTATGTTAATAGAAGAGGCTAAGTGGGAAAGCAAGTTATGGCTGAATGCCAAGTGGACCAGAACAAACTACCCAGCAATGTGTTTTTATCTTTACTGTGATTTACAGTAGTATTCTCTCTTACATTCATTGTTTTAGCACACAGTTTTCAGAAGTCCTCCTGAAAAATGTTCTGGGATTCCTTGTCATCTTCCATATGTCTTATTTTAAAAGCATAATTTAAAAAAAAAAAAAAAGAAAAAAAACCACACACCCTTACCCATTGGGCTGATTCTACCACCACTATTCTGTTGTCGCTGAAGATGCTCTTTGTAGCAAACAGAACACATGCCATTTGTCCTAGGATTTCCATAAAATCCACATCCTGTACTACACAGCATAGGCCCTGGGGTCTGGTTTGTCTCCTGAGTCATCTCGATGCTGTAAATAAAACCAAGAACTGCATTAGGAGCTGGCATATCACAAAATCAATTACATGGTTATAGAATTAAATACATCTGCTCACTCAGGCCCGCAAAAGTGATATCAGCATTCTTAAAGAGGATTATATGGATGTTAATATACCATTCAATACTGCAATTGTATTGCAAGGTAACATCATTATGAACCTTTAAGAGAAGAAAAATGTCATAATATTGAAAAATAATGTACTTGTTGGGCACTGAGCTGCACACACAGGTTATGACTAAATTCAATCTGATAGCCAAAAAAGCCCTTTATTACCAACCTCTGAGCACTAACAGGGGTATGCAGAATAAGCAAGACCAAGTTCACATCTACTAAACAGTTCTGGCAAATAACATAGCTTATTTTTTCCCCAACTCTCGGTGGGAGAGTCTTATTTTCAGTAACGTTGATATTGGACCATTTTGATGCTAATTCCACTATTAGCAGTTCCTACTCTCACAGTACATTTGTCAAACAATAAAAATACCTTGAGTATTGGCAGCAGCCATTTAACATCTGTACTCCTTTCTTTAGGAGTTTCTAAAACAAGGCAGTGAACACCGCTTCAGTTGCTTTAAAGCAGATACTAAGCAGCAACAGGCAACAACACGCATACAACGGGCCCTTCAACCAAGAATCTAAAGAGCATTTCTGAAACAAGTTTAGGTCGAGTCTTACTCTTCCAAGAGAAATATAATTAACAACTTTAAACTGTTGAATATATTCTCTTACAAGCCTACACATTTAAAAAAAAAAAAAAAAAAAAAAAAAAAAAAAAAAAAAAAAAAAAAAAAATAAAAAAAAAAAAAAAGCCAGTTAAATCATTTGTCTTAATAAAGTTAGAGCAAGACTTCCGGGCCTCCCCAAGGCAGACAACACAAACTCTCTGCCATGAACTGCAGAAGTCAGGAATAAAAATACTTCACCTTCACTGTTGGTTAACCTCCGCAAAGCAAGGTTAGTAGAACAACTGAACAGCAACCAAATCCTTGATTCCCAAGGGCAGTAAAACTGGAACACAACAATCAAGCCATCTGCTACAAATTGAGGACACGTCAGAACACTGCACTTCTCCCAAAATTTAAATTTAGTAGAAGCACTGTACATGGCACCTGCAGACATCTCAGTGTAATTTCTAGATTGCTGACTTCCTATTCTGGAACAGTCACAGTAGGAGAAATTTGACTGCTAATGCTCGCGAGAAGTAAAAAAACCGCTGAAAACTAATTTGTTATAGTTAAAATAAGTATTTCCCTACACACTAAGAAAACCCACACTGCAAGTAGTAAACTTACGTTCCACTATTATGACAACTGCAACTGATAGCGTGCCTTTTGTCTAGTTCAACCAAATTTCTGGGATCAAAGTAAACTGAGAGCAGGAGAAAGTAAAGAAGCAAAACTAATCTGTTTGCCTGATGATAGTCATGGGACCTCATTTTCCAGCTATAAATAGCTGTAGTATTTATGCTTTTATAATACCTTCCAGGTATAAATAGTTTCCCTTCAGGATTACAAAACACTTTCACACTTATTCAGATACAGTTTTACTGCCATACACACCAGCCAAGGGAGACACCAGAAATCATGACTCAATTACAGAAATCTGAAAAAATCTTGTCATCTCTATTGTAGGCCCATGTCTACATAATGCAAATAAAGACTGAACTTCTGCCCTTTCATTAAGCAGGTAAGCTCAAAGCACTATCAAACACACTGCCACCACCAACCTCAACTGACTTGCTCCACCTCCAAATCAGCATGCTGCAAACACGTTTCAGCACTTACTAAATCTAGCTTTAGGTGCTAATGCTGGTATTTAACCTACTGCAAACCAGAGTCTCTGCGGCTTATGGGTCAGCACATTCTTCTGCTACGTGAAATGCATGCCCACCAAGTGAAAGCTCAAACCTTTGTTAGCCACTGCCGAAGAAGTCGCCCTCTTCCCGTCTCTGGAAGGTGCACCGGGTGCCACCTGGGCTTCTTCTGAAACCAGGGGCCGCGCACTCACCTCGGCTGACCCTGATACCGCGAGCGCGGCCCCCGCAGCCGGGCGGGCC
>VWYH01001566.1:243517-263127 GCA_013399365.1 Pampusana beccarii | reverse complement strand
CCGGCGCGCTCCGCCGGCCGCTGAAATCAGCCCCTATTTATATCGCCCGCGGGCCGCCGAGCCCCGGCGGCAGGAGGAGGCGGCGAAATCCGATTACCCTCTTCCTTCCAGGGGCGAGCGGGGAGTGCGGATGATGAAATTCCACCTAGAAAGTGCAGCATCACCAGCCCGTCATCTCCCAACAGCCATTTTCGCCGGCAGCGCGCAGGGAGGACGCCTGGGTGCGACCGCAGGGCCTGGCGGGCGGCCGCCGTTTCACAAGTGCACCCCACGACCTTGCGGGTGGGTGGTTAAACCCAACCATTTCCCTTTGAGGGGAGAAAAAAAACCCAGCAAAACAACAACCCACCAACCCCCCACCCCCCTCCCTGGCAAAGATCTCCTTCTGCCACCAACACGAGCAGATCTTAACCTCAGGAATTCTCCTTCTTAGCTCTGGGACCTCCCGACAGGGAAAGCAGCCCTTTTAGCCAACGAGTTAGCTCCAACAGCAGCTCACGCCGCTCACCCTCGCCGTTACCAGCGAAGCTGTGAAAGCGAATGTAAATCTCGTCAGCGACCCGGGCCTCGCACCTAAGCTGCCCTTCCGCCTCCGAGGTGACGGCCGGGCCATCCCGGCAGCGGCGGGCACGGCCCGGCTCCCTCCCACAGGGCCCGCCGCTCCCGCCTGGCGAGCCCTCGCTTCAGCGTAACGACGGAAATAAAGACCCCAACGTGCACCGAAATCAACCATAAAACACGAGAACTGCGTCAGCGATGGACTCGCTGACCCAAATACTTTCTTACCTCAACATCCTCCACTCGGAGGGTGACCACAATTACACAACAGAAACACAACAGAACAAAACAGGGCTTTACCGGGGCTGCCTGGGGCGCTGGCCCCTGCACGGCCGCGCTCGGGGGTAGCGAGGCAGAGGGGTCGGTACGGCGGGCGGGCTAAGCGAGTCAGACAAAAGGGGAACCGCTGCCAAGCGCCCGCAGCGCGGTACGTCGTAATTACCACCCCTGCTCTCCCCCTGCCTCGGACACCGAAACACAAAAGACTCGGAGGCTGCCGGGACGAGGAGCACCGATGTTGGCCGGAGTTCCCCGGCGGGGCGGCGGCGCCGGGCCGCTCCTCGCAAACCCCTGAGTCACGCCGGGGCCGGCCGCCGCCAGGCCCCGCCGCCGGCCAGGAAAACCTTATTGTGTCGCCGCCGGCGCTGCCCCGCACCGGCCTGGCCCGCGGCCACCCTCCGTGCTGAGGGCCAGGTGGCAGGAGTCCGCCGGGAGAGGTGAAAGGCGGCGGGGTCGCCCGCGGGGAGGCCCGGTCATCCCCCGCTGACGTGAGGGCCCTGGAGAGAACAGCCCAGCCCACCGCTCTCCACCTACCTGTTCCCGGCGGGGTCCAGAAACCCCGCGGTGGGTGTCGGAGAAGTCGATGCGAGTGGCTCTGAGGGGCTGCCGGGAGAGTGGGGGCCGGGGAGACGGCGGGCGCGGAGCTGGCGGCACCGCCGCCGCCGCTTCCCTCCTTTGTTCCCGCAACGGCGGCGGCGCGAGGCTCGACGCGCCGTGCGCGGTGGGCGGGCGGCGGAAAGGCGCAGGGGTGAGAGAAGCGGGGAGGAGGAGGAAGATGAGGAGGAGGAAGGAGCCCTTCCCTCCCTCCGGCTCCGCCTCCTCCCAGGCGCAGCCGCCCGCCGGGACATGCGCGCTGCCGCCCAGGGGCGGGGAGGGGGCGCTGCACGGAGCGAGATGGGGAGCGCGCTCCCCGCCTGCCCGTGATGCCACCGCCCCTCGCGGGGGCGGGGGGGAATGCCGTTCCTGGTGACGTCATAGAGCTACGTCACTGCCGAGGTGGAAGGAGACGTGTGCAGAGCGGTCGCCCCGCCCCGCCCGGGGGCGTGGCCGCGGCTGCAGGAGGCGGTGGAGACCGCAATGGAGGCGCTTGCTTTGGCCTCTGAGCGTGCTGTTCGCGAGTGCCCTGTCTGGATCCCCTTGCTTCGTGTCAGTTTACGATTTCTTACGCGGTGCTGGGTGCACGGCAGATAGGCGTTGGGCAATTTTTCAGTGCCTGTCAGACCCCACGATGGGGTCTGCTGTGACCGCCTGCCGGGGGGTGGTTCCTTTCTGCTATATGACAGTGCAGGGAAGTTAAACCTGCCGCTCGTCTGCTGGGCCGATCTGAAGTTCTTGATTTTTGCGTATTTGTAAAATGTACTCTGCTAAGAGCAAAGTGATCTCGGCAGTGTGCAGAGGTGTTGGCTTGAAACGTGTGTTTCAGGCCACGGTGACGGCCCATCTTCAACAGACCCCCTTCCCCTCCTGCCCTGGCACTGCTCGGGGAGTTGCCCTGCTTCCCATGGGTCCCCGGTACCTTCTGTCTGAACGCTCAGGTATAGAGGGCTTGCTGCTGGGTATGGGCTGTCACCATGCTGAAACACAGGGAGGACTTAAAGACCAGACCTTGATTTGCCTTCCGGTTTGCAAATTTGTGGGTTGTTGAACCTCGAGACTAAATATTTCTGTACTTCTTCGTGCCCATATGATGTTTCGAAGATAGTGCGATAAATAGACTTCATGTCTGTTGGATGTTGATGAGAATATTCAGAGGAAGTGGTGCTGACCTGGGTGGGTAAGAGAGAACGAAAGGCTGCATCACTGTGGAGAGAGGGAATTAAAAGGTCATGCAAGCCTGGGTAGTGGGGAAAGAGAAATAAGTCGAAGGAGAAAAAAGCTTGCTATTTTAGAGTTCCTGCTCACTACGAGAGCAACACAGGGTACCTGATTGCTTCAAAACACTGTTAGTAGGTGTGGGATGGTGACTACTTGCTTTGTCACAGCAAACTAAAGGAGTATTTTTTTTTTAAGGCAGTGTTCCTGGGAGATGGGAAATAAATGAATTCATACAAACATGCTGTGTTTTCCTTGGGGATAGAACATCACCAGTAGTAAAATTCAAAGTTGCTTTATATAATTGTTTTGAGTAATTCTGCTTTTCTTAAACAGTTTCTGCCATGTTCTGGTGATATTCTAAGGCAGCAGTTTACTGAGGCATACATTCATGCGCCTCTAAGCCACTTGATCTGAAGAAACCAGCTAGAATTAGGATGTATGGCTTTATGGGAGATACACCATGGAGATAATTAGAAAGTTTTTTGTTTGTTTGTTTGTTTTTTCCTGATGTGTCTTCTAGATGTCTTTTTCATTGTTTGTCAGAGAGATGTCTCCTGAGACTCAAAAGCTTCAGGCAAATGGAATTGCACAGTGGTGCAGTACAGGATGCTCTGTAGAAGTATAGGGCACTCTGCTGCAGAAGGCTGCTGTTGTGCTGTGAAACAGCAGCTGCTCTGTAACTGGTGTTTGGAATAAGACTCCTGTTACCTGCAATATTTGAGCTGGTAGTTTCTACTTGGTAGACTCTGAGAGTTGGATAACTTTAACCCTTTGAGGGGAAAACTGGAAAGATAAGTTGATATGTGTATTATTTTCCCCTTGCAGAGGTTTTATGACCAGAACCAAAACTAAGTATGACAGTAAATGTTATTGCAAAAAAACAAGTTGGTGTAGCTGGTAGTCCTAGAGAGTAATTTCCACCTCTCTTGCAATGGCAGAACAGAGGATGATGACAAGTTTCACCTGAAAGCTATTAACTTCTCTGGCTTTTTGCAAGGTAAATCTCGAAGAACAGAGTGATTTTTGAAGAGGTAGGTCAACAAACAAAGTTTGTATCGAAGATAAGGAGCCCCAGGGGAATGGGAAATGGGCATGATTACCTACTAAGATCCTTCACTTACACAGTCCTCTCATGGTTATTAACTTCTGTATATAAGCCGTCTTAGAAAGTAAATATTTTTCCTGTGTGTGAGTGTGTAGGAGTTTCATATTTATTATGGGGTTCTGCAGAGCTGGGAGGCCCTCCAGTTTCCCAAGCCACAGAAAAATTGGCCCTGTGACCCTGTGCATATTCACCAGAGATTTTTAACTTCAAGGCTTAGACTTCTGGGACCCTGTGTTTGCCTTGGAGTCACTGGGACATGCTCCCACTACATAATATCTTAGAGAAAATAAGAGGCCCTTAAAATAGAATTTTATTGTTTTTTTTTCTCTTTCTTTGGCCTGTTTTCAAAACTCACCTGGCCGCCTTCCTGTGTAACCTCATCTAGGTGTTCCTGCTCTGGCGGGGGGATTGGACTAGATGATCTTTTGATGGCCCTTCCAATCCCTAACATTCTGTGATTCTGTGATCAGAAGCAAAAATGCAGCAGCATTGCAGCAAAACAGGATAAAGCTTTCAGTTGAAATTGCTGGTTATGAATTTCATTGCTAGTTGGGTGATGATACTCTCCCTGTCCTTCAGAGCAAACCCTCACATAATTAAAAATACCCTAAAAGAATAAAGAATTAGCCACAAATAATTCATTGGTAAAGAGCTAATTCTACCTCTTGTTTTGGAGATCACCTTATCCTGTAAGAGCTTGGTACCTTCACACAAGCTGCTTTGGAGACCTTTTCTAACTTGGGAGGGTTGGAATATGAGTGATCTATAAAGGGAGACCACTCCCAGGGTAGCCTCAACATCTTACCCAGAGAGCAAAGGGCTACTTGGGTTCTTAGTGACCACAACTTCAGAAGAAGGAAATGATCTTGGAGCTCACATAGATCTGCTCAGTGGCATCACAGGTGAGCTGCACTCCTGAGGTGACTTTGATTAGAGGGAGAAGATTTTAAGCAAGTCTCCTGAGGTGAACATTCTCATTGTAGAGCAGAAACATACACCTTCCACTGTCTTACAGCTATTGTTCCTGGTTGCGTTTTGTGAATTGTTCAATGGCGTAAGCACCTGCGCCTTGCCAGGTGAGGGAGGTGGGGAATACCAAGTTTGGGAACCTGAGGGTGAGGGGGCATGGAGTAGGGTTCTGGGCTCTCCTCAAAAAGAGCAAGCTTGCCTCCTGATGAAGGGCAGCTGCCCTCTGGGGAGCCTCGAGGTGGAAAAGTAGAATCCTTTAAATGTTTTGGTGGAGATCTGTTGTTTCTAGAGATAAATTTTGAGCAATCTGACACAGAGGGACAAGTGCCTGTCTTTCCCACAGATTCCTTTTCTCTAAAATGTACTAGTTTACCTCATGGTACATAATTGCAAGTTTTTACCTAAGAAAGACAGTAAAAGGGCTGCCAGTACTTTCTCACCCCTACTTACTTCTGTAATGCTGACATTTGAATAATGACACATGCTCTGGTAGTCTCATCTTCGTTGGAGACAGTAGAAAAGATGTCAAAAGTGGCTAGAGTATAAGCCCTTTGGGCAGTAGCTCTCTTTTTCTGTATTTGTATGCTACTTTGTATATTGTCATCCTAGATATAGCTCCTGTTCCTAGGTACAACTAGATAATGGTAATTATTGTTACAGTAGAGGGTGTTGCCATTTGATGCTGGGCCAGCCTCTAAACAGCAAAACAGTTGCACCCTCACTTTTCCTTCTCTGGAGAGAAGGGACAGAGGAGGAAAGACTTGTGGGTTGAAACAGAGACAGATTTAATAAAATAATAGTAAAAGGAAAATGATACAAAGCAAATACTTAGCCACTAGAACATGTACTCCCAGCAATCAACGCTGGAAAGCAAGAAACTGAGCACAATGAGTTCAGTAAAGGCCTGGAGAGCAACAGCAGGACACAGGAAAGTCATGGGAATTGGGTCCTGTGAGAAACAGGAGCAGGACCCCCTCAGGAACAGTGACTTACGCGGGAAGAGAGCAATTCCAAGCAGCTTCCTGCTTAAATATGGAACATGACATTCATGGTATAAAATATTTCTGTTGGCCGACTTGAGTCAGCTGTCCTGGATCCACTGCTCCCCACATCGAACACCTGCTTATTTGCAAAACGTAGGAAACTGAGGGATGACCTTGACTCCTTTGTCATAAGTATCAACATCAGTGAGTTCTTGCATTCTTGCGTGCTAAGTCTCAAACACTGGAGAGTTACTGGAAGAAAACATTTAACTGTGTCCCACGGTGCTATCCTATATTCTCAAACTACATTCAAAACCAAAGGACCATTCTAACTATCAGCAAGAAAATTAACCTCATGGAAAATTACCTTGGTTTGGCCAAACAGGCACAGAGAGTTTGAAAGACTATCATTATTTGCATGATTACAGAATAGGAAGGTCAGCTGGTGAATCTTTGTATAACATATTTTCAAGGATATTTTTGTGAATACCAGTTTTAATGAACTTTCCTCATTCTGTTTGGGAAATGTTCTACTTTAATTGCACTTTATACAACTTTACTGAAATATTTATGCACATGCTTCTTGAAGTTAGTGCACTGAGTAATTCAGCCTTTTTTTTGTGTCAGCTTTGACCCTGTATTCTGCAGCAGTTACATATTTTCTCTGTTCAGTCTTTTACTACTGGTGTAATAATAGAAGCTCTTTTTGTTGCTGTTGATGTTCCTGGCAAGTCTCTGCTTTCGTTTTCTGCATGGTGCCTTTTTTGTGTTGGAGCTCTATGATAGGTTTCCTGTTTTGCCAGGCTGGCTTCCTGATATGTCTAGTTAGTTTCCTGAGTGTAGAGGTGAATGGTTCTTGTGCTTGAGGATGCTGTTCTCAAAGGCCGACCAACTTTACTGGGGTCCTTTTTCCTTCTGAGCTGACTCCCATGGTATCTCACCTACCAGTTCCCTGAATGAGCTGAAGTCTGCTCTCCTGGAGCCCAGAGTCTGTACTTTGTTACTCATTTTGCTCCCGCCTGGTGCCTCAGGACCTTGACTCCACTGTTCCATGGTGACTACAGCATCGGTCACCGTCCATTTGCCTTGCTTGGCCCATCCAGTACCTATGTAACAAGAAGTTATCCTTGGTGCTCTCCAGCATTCTCCTGGATAGCTAGCATCCCAACGTGTTAAATTTCCTGATGAGGGTGGTGATCCGTAACACACATACTTCCTCAGGGTGTTCAGAGAAAGCTTCATCTACTTCCTTACCCTGGTCAGTGGTCTGTAACATCCCACCACAATGCCATGCTTAGCAACCTCTCCTCTAACCCCGAGCCACAAGCTCTTAATCAGACCTGTGACCAACACGTCTGAGGTGCTCCTTCACTTGGAGGGCAGTTACCTTCCTCCTCTTCTCTGTCTGTCTCTCCTGATGGGTGCATCTCCATCCATCACAGCACTCCAGTTGTATAAGCTGTCCCACAACAAGGTGCTTGCATTGGAAATATTAGGTTGGTGCAAAAGTAATTGCAGTTTTGGAAGGTGAACTTTAAATCGTTATAACTAGGCTCAAACACTTCTTTATTAATCAAAATAGGAACCATTACGATAAACTCATTTTTGCCAACAAGAAATAAGTTTGTTTATTCCTGTAGCTTAAAAATCTGTGTTTTGGGATTTGACAAACTCTTGGAAAGCATTTTCTGCATTCTGCTGGTTGTGGGAGTATTTTCCCTGCAAAAACTTTTTGAGATGCTTGAAGAAGTGGTAGCTGGTTAGTGAGAGGTCAGGTGAATGAGTCGGACGAGGTAAAATTTTGTAGCACAGTTCATTCCGCTTTTGAAATGCTGGTTGCGCGTCATGTGGTCGGGTGTTGTCATGGAAAAGAATTGGGCCCTTTCTGTTGCCCAGTGCTGGCTACAGGCATTGCAGTTTTTGGTGCATCTCACTGATTTTCTGAGCATGCTTCTCAGGTGGAATGTTTGCACTGGGATTCAGAAAGCTGTAGTGGATCAGATTGAAGACAGACCACCAAACAGTGACTGTGACCTTGATTTGGTGCAAGTTTGGCTTTGGGAAGAGCTTTGGAGGTTCTTCTCGGTCCGACCACTGAGCTGGTCATCACCAGCTGTCCTATAAAATGCACTTTTCGTTGCACATCACAATCCGACTGAGAGATGGTTTGTTGTTGTTGCATAGAATAAGAAAAGATAACACTTCAAATCTGTGATTATTTTTATTTTTGGTCACCTCATGAGGCACCCACTTTTTCACCTTTCCAATTTGCTTCAAGTGCAGAATGACCATAGAATGGTTGACTTTGAGTTCTTTGGCAAATTCTCATGTAGCTGTAAGAGGATCAGCTTTGATACACACTCCCCAGAGTCAGAGTTTTGAGACTTCATAGTTATATTATCCTGCATATGGTACAGATTTTCATCTCTCATTGTGCCATTTGTTGTTTTCAAGCCCCTCATCAGGTTCAGCACATTCATGACAAAACCACAATACACACGACTACAACTATTTTGACTATAACTACTTCTGCTACAATTGATTTGTGTGCTTACTTGCTTTTAACTGGTTGCTGTCAACTTCTGATGGCAGGCCACTACACTCGTCATCTTCAAGGCTCTCGTCTCCTTTGCGAAACTTCTCAAACCAGCACAGCACAGTACATTCATGAGCAGTTCCTGGGCCAAATGCGTTATTCATGTTGCGAGTTGTCTCTGCTGCTTTACAACACATTTTGAACTCAGTTAAGAAAATCGCTTGAATTTGTTTTTTGTCTAACATCATTTCCATAGTCTAAAATAAATATAAAGTAAACAGCAAGTAATAAGTCAATATCCAAAAAAACATAAAGAGATAAAAGTGCTTTAAAATAATGTATAACATAACAACATTTATTTAAGAATGTATTCCAGTATCAAATGGCAAATTTCAACAATGCAAAAATCATAATGCCTTTTGCACCAACCAACACCTTGTTGCATGCACTCTCTTTGAACAGCTAAGTCTATTGTCCTCATTAAACTCTGACCAGTGGAAATACCACATGGCAAAAGCCATCATTTCCTAGACAGTCAGTTCCTAAGTAGTTTTTGGGATTTAAATTAACAAATCGAACATATTCAGTTCTATTTGCTGCTTGATAAGATGCAAGTCTGAGCTGTAGAACAGTGGCAATGGGCTTGGCAGGAAAATCTTCTGTATTTTTTGTGTTAATATGAAATTCCAGGTAGTTACAGCATGGACAATGTTACAATAATATAGTTAATACATGATTAGGTATACTAAGGCCTTTCTGTGACTGAAATGTCTGCATTCCTCAGCAGATAAAAGTAATCTACATTACCTGAACAGCCCAGAGCAGGCCCCAATTTAAGGCATCGTGAGTTGTGGTCATCTGTGAACATGGGGAGTGAGTTCCTCAAGTAGACTGGCTGTGTTGATCCTCGCCAGTGCATCTCAGTTACCTTTGCTTGTTATGCTAATGGCACCTCAGTCTTGTGCAGATTCATTTCAACCTTCAGAACTTAATGGGCTCCCAAAACCATGTAAGTTATGAGGTATTCTGCATAGTATGCCTCTCCCTCTCCCTCTCGCTCTTCCTCTCTCTCTTCCTCTCCTCTCCATACTGGTGGTGTACGTCCACTTCTTTTGATCATCTTAATTTTTGAGATTTTTTTGCTACATTTGAATAGGAATCAGATGTGGTCACTCAGGCTGCAGGGAATTTCTGCCCAATCTGTTATTTTATTTAATTTGAAAATGACACATAATCTCCATTTTCCTTGTCAGATTTCTCTGTATTTTTGGGCATCTCCTGGACAGAGATCAAGCTGTACTTGCGATGTGGTATGACCACACATACTGATATAGAAAGCCTGGAACATGACCAGGGCTCAGTCCTGGAGGATCAACAAATCTGTTTGCATTTTCCACAAAGGAGACAAGCATTTACAGGTGGATGTTGTGGCTGTGGTGTTGGCAGATGATGCGATAAGAGGGCTGAGCTTGGCAGAGAAGCTGCATTACGAAAGCAGGTGGATTTGCAGTGCCTGTTTGTTCTATACATCAGAGTAATGTCTGGATTTGCATCATGCAGTTGGTTGTGGCCAAATTCTTGGTGTCTGTGTAGCTGTACAGACCCTGCTGGGCTACCCAGCTCTGCTTGTGGACAAAGTTTGCATTGTCTTAATACAGTTCTTTGTGTCTGATGTAAATGTGAACTAATCCTTTTTGAATCAATACGGGGACATATCTGATATGAAAGGTAATTTCTTCAGGGCACAGCAATTATTCGGATTTGTGTGTGACATGAAAAGATTCTTGCAATAATGGAATGACTTCATGTGGAACAGATCGCCTTTCTATCTTCTGAGAGAGAGATTCTTTTGAGCTAATTTGGATATGTGGCTTATAATTTGCTTGCCACAGAGATGTAAATATTTGGCAGGACACCACTGGTAATGGTCTGATTGCCCTCATTTAGTTTAAGGAAGGAAAAAGAAAACCAGGAAAGACACAACTTCAACTCTCTCCTCACAGGAGTTTTCAGAACAATAGTATTTTTGTTTTCTCTGATGCTGGGAAGAGCTCAGGGATAATTTGTCGATTTGCTCCAAAAATAACTGCTAATCTCCATTCCCTATACCCAAACACTTTCATGTGCTGTTCTGTGAGAACCCCATGAGTACCATAGTATTGGGTCAAAACCAACCTATAGTAAATTTCCTCAGAGAATGAAAATCGTGAATATGAATTGGTGGAACCATAAAAGAAATTTACCCTTTTAAGCTGCTTAGATCCTTCACACAAAAGAGCCCCAGGAATTCTTATGCCTTGGAGCTAAGACTGGATCAATGAAATAGAAAGGAAAAAGCTTTACATCTGCTGCCATACGGAGGCTCATGCAATGCTAGCAAAGCTATAATGAACGGGTTTCCAGGGTGGTGGGTGTATAGAAGCCCAATTTATTTTTTTTTACTAATATAGAGCAGTTGAAAGGCTGGAGTTTTAAAGGTGTAGCTGAAACTTGTATATCAGTGTGTAAGTGTTCTGCAGTAACAGGAATAAGACAGAATCCTGGTAACTTCAGAAGACTATAGATCATGTGAAGCATTAGTCAGAGTTATTGGTCTTTGAAAATTTTATTCCTGCTTATGTTTTCAACAGCACATAGCTGAGGGAAACAAATTATGCTAACTTTCCATTCAGAGTGGAAGATACCTTTTGTGAGATAAGCTATTGATAGCCCCTGATTCTAAGAGTTATTTATATTATTTTGTTCTTTTCTAGAATTACTTACATTGTGTATTATGTGTTATTTACAGTTTTACTGGAATCTCAGAGCTATAAATGGGTAAATAACAGTCCACGTAAGTTGTATACCAAAGAAAATAGTAATTATTACACAAAGTAAGCTACTGAATACAACTTGATTTCAAAGGAAAATAAATAGTTTAAAAGCAATATTTGTGTGCTCTCAAAACAAACTAAATAAATATGAAAAATGTTCAGACACTTTAGAGGAATATACATTTAAATAGAAACAATACATGCTTTAGGAGAAGTAACAATGTGGGGGCTGATTTTCTCTTCTTATGAAACCTTGCTCTTGTTTAAAGCTTTGCATTGAGGAGAGACTACTTCAGTATTGGGAACTTAAATGCGGTTTGTTTGAACTTTGGTTCAGTTCTTCGGCGTCTAAAAGTGATGTCCACAAATACATGCTTGCAAATCTGGTTGAAAAGTGATCATTACATACACAGAAATTTTCTCTGCAAATCTAGAATGTTTTATATAAAATTATGTTCTGGGACAGTAAGGACCAATTGAAATTTTTTTCTGTTTTATATGAAGCATATTACCTTCAGAAAGCACTGGTATAAAAGTTCCTTGGTGAAACTGAAAGCATATGTACACCCTTTTTAGCTAAAACACTAACACTGTTCTGACATCCTGCTTATCATTCTGGATTTTTAAAATGTTCTATGGCATGTGGAATATGCAGTTATAGTACTTTGATTTGCTGTAGTATATGCATGTATTTGAAATGGCATGGCGGCACCTATTGCAATTTTAAGGTGACTTAATAGGCACTTCTCTGTGACCACATAGTTACTCCTCAGTAGAATTTCACTAACTGATAACACCAAATTTACAGGTAACACCAGATTTGGAAGCACTCCAGAAAGCTAAAATGTCTCCACTGTATCCCCCAGTATTTCTGCTGTAGCTCACACAGAGGTTATTACAAAACACTGCTTCTCCGCAGAGGGTAGTATTCTGGTGCATACCCACACTGAGATATCCTTTAAAGGAGATGATTTGAGAAAGCTCCTGTAAGCCATGCCTTGAGCCTAATGTGTCCTTCGAGGTGTCCAGGGCGTGACACTTGGAGATCTATCTAGCCAAAATTCTTGAAAGCTTTTGCAAATGTTGACTTAAGTGACTTTTAACAGGGATGTAGCAACTCAGGAAAACCAGGATGTCTATCAGTCTGATTTCCGCAGCTGCTGCTTTCACATAGTGGCCAGTTTGGGCTTCTGCAAATGAGTTATTTGCATGCCAGTCCAGTGTTCTTGCTGTGGAGCCACAGAAGATGTTTACTTGTGATTTTAAAATTAATTAAGATCTTTTACTCACAAGCCATTTGCCTCAGACTCTTTTAATAAGTATCTGTCTGCTTGTTTTGGCAAGCCTTTAAATTCCCTGTAACTTAGTCCACTTTAAAAACCTTGTAAGTGTAAGCAAATACAGGTAATTTTCATTAAGATGTCAGTTTTCATTTCCAGAAGAAAGATACCTTTGGAAGAAGCACACAACCACTGCTAAGAAGAATGCAGCTTGAAACATGATGCATATGCAGAATTAGCAAATCTGCAAAAGTATTTGCTTCATTGCACTCCAAAGGCACTACAGGCCTAGAGAGAACTTAATGTTACCTGCCTCTTTATTTCTCAGCACTAGGAGATTTGTCTATGCATATCTAACTCCTTCCAGGTGTCTGATGCCATCAGTTTCTAACTTCTGTTTTTACGTTTTGGTAGTCTTACTGCTGTGGAATAATTACTGAGGGGGCAAATTATTGGAACTAACTATCAAGGCTACGCTTATTGAGACAAGAAGTTATATGCACATCAGCATACAAGACAGCTGTGCAGCAGGGAAAGAATCTGCTCTACTTGCTTCCTCCCTTGCTTCAACCTGGCCTACATTCTTGGATGGTAGTGCATTTGGGGAGCCCAGTGTGCTGGCATTAGAAATTATGGGGGAACAGAGTGGTGTGAAGGCACCGTGGCCAGGCCCTGTGTACAAGGCAGGTATGGGAACCAGATGGTATAGCTGTTGTCAATTAAAAAAAAAAGATAAATGTTCAGTTCCATCTAAAATGCTAGTTACTAAAGCAGAAACTTGTCCTGTGAATGAACTTTGCTCTTTATAATCTCATTATAATACCAAAACACACCTCCATCCCAAAGGATATCCTCCTCCCCCATGCCCCCTATTCACTCTTGAGCGTACTCTGTTTTTACCTTAAAAACTAAAGTGAGAGTTTTTACACCAATCAATAACAAAGGTGTGTATGACTAGAGTCACTCAAGCTCCACCGAACGTAGAAAATAGTATAAAATACCCTAACAATAGGGGAAGGTTGGGGAAGACACCATCACTGAGAAGTCAAAGAAACAGCATAACAGACTGCTGGGATCAGTCAATGGGCTGAGGCTGTCTTCTCTGCCCAAAATGATGATTTTGGATAAGATTTGCACACTTGGTTATACCAAGTATTTCCCTGGGACACTTAGACTTCGAGCTTGTATTTGTAATCCTGTTAGTAGTGCTGTATAGTCATCTTAGAATTTATATATACTTGGTACCAATACTTATTTTTTGCAACTAATGTGTTTTTTATGGCTAAAGTGTATTTTGCAACTAAAGTGTGTTTTTGCAGACACTGTATTTTATCAACTGCTGTCTGAAAGAATGTGTATCTGTTGCTTCAATAAACTTCACTATTTGTGTATCTAGTCATGATAATTTCTCTTTGGATGTGCTCAGACTTATACTATATACTACATTATTAATGAATCTGTGTAAGTGCATAAATTCAGTGGTCATTACTACCCCTGCACTATCAGTGGATCCATAAATTGTGTGAATTCAACATAATGCTGGACTGGCTGTTGAGCATGGTCAGACTTATAGTGCTGACTTGAGGTCATTTGATGTAACTGGGCATCACTCAGGGGCTCAGCTCAGCTGCACCTAGCCCTCAGTGAAAGTACTGAGTGTGTACACATATGCAGGCACGTTGCAAGAAGAGCCAGAGGCCACGAATGCAATTGCAAAGAGCAAGTTTTATTTTGGTTACCTCTCTACTGAGGGATCTCCAAAGTAGAACCTAAGCTCCCATGCAGAGGTAGCAAGCGGGGACGCAGGCACTGCAGCGATTCAGCGCTGCTGGAAGATCACGGGGCCTGCCGAGCTCACCTGTATTTCAAAGCAGGCACAGGCTCCTGCTCTTTCTCACAACAAAGCAGGAATCTCAGTGATAAGGTGCCCTAGAATTTCTCACAGGCCTGTGTTATCTAACACAGAGGTTCTACTCATCAAGCACACAAGGTCAGTGAAACAATTAGTGTGATGTATGTGCTTTTTCTACAGACAGGTGCAAGTCACTTTGAGCGTATTTACATTCAACTAAACTCCTCGCCAATCTCGTGCAACATTCCCATGCACTGAGGACAAGCTAGAACACAATGGAGCTTAACTTCTGTTAAATTAACCCTCTTAACTCAACAACCACAAATAAAATAATAAAGAGAATTTGTTTATGAAGAATAAAGATAGCATTTACCTGGGCTTGAATATAAGATAACGATGATACAGAATGGAATGCAGATATAGCAGGGAGAACTGTCTACCCATGTTCACTTGCCAGACCGCCCTGCCGTTTTGGGTAACGCTGCATACTCCGTTGCATTTTAATCTGTAGTAAATAATAAAAAAAATCCAGTGATTAAAACGTTGGTCTATAATATTGATACATAAACTGCATTACCATTTTTCTGCTGATCATATCATTACGTTTATCTCTTTTAGAAAGCCCCAGCTGCTAGGGAGAAGATGCATTTCTCTCCTCAGCTGAAGAGAGGGCCTGCCGTACTGAGTTCAAGGTGAGAATTACACTGGACACTTCTAGAAAGCAAGTCTGAATATGGATTTATGTACCTAACCTTAGTTGAACATGTTGACCTAAGTGACTGGGACAAGGATGCATATTATGACAGTGGCAGAATCGGAGAAGGACCCCAGGAGCCTTGGTGCCCTGCCATTTGTTTGATCCCTACAAGACTAATCCAGTACTCACAGTACTCCTCCTTGTAAAAGATTAGCCCAGCCCACCTGAGCTAGTTCACACAAAATCAATTAAATCTGTTTCTAGGCATTGTACAATCCTGAGAAGCAAATTTGCTGTTATGAACGAGTCTCTTCATGGCATTGGATCACTGTTTTTACTGTGCTGATTAGCAGAGACTGGATAGTTCAGTTACTCTTGCCACTGGGTGAGTTTGGTCACTTGATAACCTAGAGATGGAAAGTTGCAGAGGCAGGGAGAATCTCCTTTGACAGCTGGTGTTCAGTCTGTAACTACTAAGGGAGAGTTCCAGATCTATCCTGAGCAATGCCAGTGATACCTCCCCAGGCACTTTAGCTTCATTCACTGTAGCCCATCAGTGGTTCTGTCATCATAGCCCTGAAAATGCCTATTGGCTCTTTGTAAAATAAGCATTCTAACAATAAAATGTAGTAATAATAAAGCTATGTTATAAAGATTTATCTGAATGGGAAATTATATAATTTCCCATTATAGAACTCCACGGAAGTATTAATTTTTCAGACTATAATTGTCTTTTCTTGCTTCTTTTTGCAGTATGTCTAAGCATCCTATATGTCTTGTATATATTTTCATCCTTTCAGAACCTGGGCTTAATTTACTTGTTTGATGCACTTTCAAATTTTTAGCATTGTTCGTTCTATTGGGCTTCCAACTCTTGATTACCTTCGTATTACCCTCTGTTTTTAGCATCACATTTTATTTTTTAAGTCTCACAGTTTATGACTAAGGCAGATTTTAAACCCAGATAGCCACCAAGGAGTTTACTTAAAATTTGTCAGATTGCGCTGGAGACTTGGCCCTTTGGATTCTCAGTGCAGTGGAAATTGAGATCTTTGCTTTGCCATCCGATTCTGTGTCCACAAGGTCACGGTAATGGCATTTCCAGAACATTCATAGTGCTGTTTCACTAGACCTCCTCTCCGCTGTCAGTAGAAGCTGTGCAAGGTCCTTTCGTACACAGTGAAGAAAGCCTTCTTTTCCATGCGCTCCAGCTAGGCACACAGAAGGGAAATGAATTTATTTTTTTCCTGGGAAGAGATCCAGTGGCCAGGTACTTTTCTCAAGTGGTCAGTTTTCAGCAAGTAATTTAATGTTGTCTTGTTAGCCTGTTCTCTTCCTTTCTCTCCTGATAGTCAAGCTGTTTGTTAAAGGACGTGAGTTATCTCATTGATACTTTTGCACTTCACTTGATTTATCGCTTGAACATTTGAAAAGCATAGTAGAGCGTAATTACACTCAAGAGTGTAGTTTAATATTGAAAACATTTCTTTCCATTGCTACAAAGGAGCCAACTTTTGCAAGACAAAGGAAATATACCTATGAGCACTGCTTTGAAGAACATTATTACTACAGCTCATAAAATATGAAACAAAGGTAAAATATGGAAGAGCTCCATGAAGTCTGATTTCAGGAGCAAAAAAACCCAAGTTACATCTAAAGAATAGCTAAAAACCTAAAATTGTATTTGTGTTATCTTCCTAATTTTAAACTGGCAGGATCATACTTGAGAATTTTTCACTGCTCCTGTCCAAAGAAAGTGATAAAAACAGCTGGTTGATACTTAAGTAGACAGCCTGTTAATAAGGCCTGCAGGCACAACTGCTGATGCTGAGACCCTATTTTTCAGTTGCCTCTTAGCCACGTTAGGGTTTAGATAACAATTTGTGCTACAGATGTGTCTTGGTGATGTTGTCTCAGACTGACTATGTTCTACAGACTTTCCTGGTGTCATCAGTTTCATAATGACAAAACTATGTTTTCATCCATGTGGCTTCTCTCATTTGTGAGAGGAACAGGGGAGAGGTTTTATTGCACTGGTGCCAGAGGTATTTTGCTGGAACAGGAGTGATTTGTTGGTATAATATAGCAAATGTTGTATAAGGTGAAGCTTTCTCTGGCAGAGATGCCTGCATTGTAACCTGTTTGCAGGGCTAACATTAACACTGGCATCTTATAATTTGTTTTGATTCACTTTGCAATCTTGACCTTCTTCCCAAGTCCTTTGAAAATTAAGAAACTGTTTGAGATCAAAAGTGCTTTCCTAACGTCAGTTGAAAAGTACAATCTTTAACAAAAAGAGTTAAGAGCAGAAGTTCTGCCGTGTGGGATGGGCTCACCAGACAGAAGAGGGATCAGCCAGGGAACCTGGGCACCCCTGGGTTACTGAGTTGGTGTGGTGCATGCAGGCATACTGCAAGTCTGCCAGTAAATCCACTAATTAAGTGTCTCTATTTGCCTAAACACCAGCTAACAGGTCATATCTTCCACTTTCTGTTTCTTCCCCGGGGCTATTTGTTAGGTACAAACTGGGATGATAAGCTGAGATCCAGGGTTCAGTTTAGGGGACCCCTTAACTTGGGGCACAAAGTGCATAGCCCAGTTAGTTGCCTGCATACTCATCAGTATTGGAACTATAATGAGGAAAGTGGAATTGAAGCCAAGTGTTGATAGGATCAAAGCTAGGTGGGGGTAAAGGAGGATGCTTAGGAAAATGGCTGAGTCACTCAAAGAACCAAAAGAAACATAAATGTGGTTATCATCAGTCTCAAATTGATGACTCCAAATTAGTTAAAATGATATAACTGAGGTTAAGAGATAATTATAAAAGATGAGAGAAGACAGAGGGGTACAATTAGGGCTGGCGTATTATCATGTATGTAACTTAAGTCTGTTTATAAATGATGGTGAAACTCTCACTGACTGTAGCAGAGCAAAATACAAACAATATTCAGTATTGCATACTTGCAGTTAGGACAACAGAAGAGGGCCAAAGACAGATAAATGCAGCATTTTTGAAGCCTAACCAGAAACCTGTGGAAATACTTGTGGGCAGAAGCTAACAAATGCTAGTTGTTCGCTTTTGGGGAGGCTTATTTTATAGCTAACAGGTAATGAAGGTAAGTACTTCTTCCAAGTGAAGTTACCAAAGATGCAAAGATGATAAAGCATAGAAAATAATATAACAGTCTCAGGGCATCACAGCATCTGAACTGTGGAGAAACTATAATCTGCATTTTTTCATTCTCTACTCTTGTTTGTTGCACCCTGGGAAAAATACTGATGTTTTGTTATTAAAGCAAAGGGTGTCTTTACCCTCTATACTTGAGGCTGTACATCCCAGAATATTCTGAAAATTCTTATTCTAACTGCAGGTAGCGTTAAGGTCATTACAGATAACGTTATAAAAGAATATGAAGTAATGAAACTGTATAAGGAAAGGAAAATGCAAAATCTATAGAGATTTCTACCTAGTTTTTCCTAGTGTAACTCTTTACTTGTTTCAGTGTCTCAGAGCAATTCCCCTGGAAAATGACAGTGATGTGAACATTTTGGTTGTAATATCTCACATTGCTATTCCAACAGACACTTAGGATTTTTTGTGGCATTCCATTGGGCAGCAGTCACTTCCATTTGCACAGCAAAATTAACCCAAGTGCTGCGTGGAGTTATGTTGGCTTCTTTGGCTGTAAATTCAGGTTCTTAGACTCTGTCCTGTGGCAAAAAAAAAGACAGGATTGAGTGGCCAGACCTTTCCTTGGATGTAGGTAAGTACTGCTGCCAGCCAGGGCGCAAGCAGGGGACTGACCGTGAATGGTGAGACCATGAATGAGTCAGTTTTAGGGGAGCCTTTTAGTGATGGCCTGCTGGAGATTTGATTTACACAGCTGGCAAGACAGTGTTATATGAGCAACAGGGAAAGTCCTACCTGAGCAGCTCTTCCTCTGTGTTTGCTCTACAACACAATGGGAAAATTCTCATGGTGTTCGCTTACCCACAGCCTAACCAGCTTAGCTGCCTTCATTTCAGTTTAGGCTTTAGCAGTATCTCAAAGGTGCTAAGCTTTATTGACTGAGCTACATGGAGTGGAAAGAACTCATTGCTTAGGTTTCTAGCCTGGGCTTAGATTTGATAAGTGCAGTGCACAAGAAATAAGGATAGGGTAAGTTGCGAAAGGTTACAAATATGATATCAGTGATATTTCTGTGGAGATTATAAGAATGGCACAAATGACTAGGGACCTCTCTATTTGTGAGTGTACCAGAAGCTTTTTGTTGATGCTATATATGGAGATTTTCTAAGATGTCTCTCCCATAAACCTTTACTGGAAATAAGATCATGGAAAGGCAGTGGTGAGGTAAAGCATGGCTTTGCCATCTGCCTTTTCACACTGGCCATGACCTGCCCAGGATTCCTGCTCCACTTGCTTGTGGTGGCCAGAGCATTACTTCTCTGTCTCCTTCTTTTTTGTCATATTCTTACAGTGATGCAGTGCTCCACAGAAGAAGGTCAGGATGAATCTGTCCATGTCCCCCTCCTGTGATGGAAGGAGGGGCTGGCCGCTTGGGAAAATATAAGGCTGTTGTCAGAGGATGTAGGGAGTCAACGAGGAAAGCTAAGGGCTCCTTAGAATTAAACCTTGTGAGAGGGGTCAAGGACAACAGAAAGAGCTTCTTCAAATACATGGCAGATAAAACGAACACCAGAGGCAATGTAGGCCCACTGA
>VWYH01001566.1:219396-242294 GCA_013399365.1 Pampusana beccarii | reverse complement strand
TCCACTTAAATTTGAGAAGAAACTTCTTCTCAGTGAGGGTGACAGAGCACTGGAACAGGCTGCCCAGGGAGGTTGTGGAGTCTCCTTCTCTGGAGACATTCAAAACTCGCCTGGACACCTTCCTGTGTAACCTCATCTAGGTGTTCCTGCTCCGGCAGGGGGATTGGACTGGATGATCTTTTGAGGTCCCTTCCAGTCGCTAGCATTCTGTCATTCTGTGATACAGAAACTGTGACAACCCTGCCATTTAACCCACACATTGAATGTATTTGCTTTCATTCACACTATTATGAAGGCTTTCTACTCAGGCTTTAGAGCAGCCCTGCAGCCATTAGCAGAAGTAGTGTAAAATTACAAACCAGCCGCACTGAATGAAAATGTTGTAATTTATAACTTGGAAACTCAGCTTGACACATCCACTGCTTAGTTGTTTTATTTTAGTGTTCTCTCTAGAAAGAAGGAGCCAGTAGACACTCAAGCCCACCACTGATTTTTGTTTGTCTGATTACCTTGGTGCTGTGATTAAATAGCCAGGAATTAGTGAGTGCTTCTGGCCTGACTCCTGTCTGAGCAGATGAATGTGAATGCACCCAGCCCCTTTCCAGCCTGCAGCTGTTTCATAGTGATGCTGGTGTGTGCTCTAGGAACAAAAGAGACAAAGAGTTGGCTTGTCTGCACGCCACCGCCTTTTCTCATGTCTGGATTTTGGCAGGAGGGTGATGGAAAGACTTTACACGCTTCTGGCTCCCGTCTTCCCTTTGTGCAAGGGCTCTGCTCATTTCAGCTGTAAAATTAGTCATGCTTGTAAGCTCTTGTGCCAAACCAGTGGGTTAGTGACTTTGGGGAGGTTACAGTCATGAACTGTGGCTGTTGTTAAAACAAAATGAATGGATTGCTGGCTGCTTACAGGCTCAAAGCTGCAGACACATGCAGAGCCCACCAGGATGTGTGTTTGCTTTTGGGTGGCATTTTACCTGGGGCCAGTGCCTGGAAATTCTGCTTGCTCTTCTCCCCCTAATCAAAATTTTGAATTAATTCTTACACTGTAGGCAATGGATTTTGTATGACATATTGATTGATTTCTCATCCCTATATTTTACCTGCTGTTATATTTTGGAAAAAAAGATATGATTCCTTATTACTCACACCTTCGAAATGCCTTTTGGAGAGGTTTGTCATGCTCCCTTCTATGCCTGCTTTTAGCCCTGGAAGTCAAGCCCCATCCCCATGTCACTTTAGTGTATCTACCTTTTCCTTGTTTTAATTGCGGAGTGTAAAAATGCCTCTTTCTTTGCCTTTCTGTGGCCAGAATTGTTTTAAATTACATCACACTAAGAGGGTGTCAGAGCACATAGGTGGAGTGCAGGGGAAGCCAACCTATTGAAGGTTGACAAAAGGACCATATGGGGCTCTGGTCACACCCTAACAGTTCAAGGAGTTATCTGGCACCTCCAAGGGTCTGGTGGCAGAAATAATCCTGTGGACCATCATTCTAGAAACCACAGTATAATTAAAATGTGCATTTAACTGAGTCTCCAAAGAGTCAAATGATAAGAACAAATGAGCTGCAAAGGTTTACATTCAACTTTGATGTGCAACCTATTTGCAAATAGTCTCTATTTCTGTCTACATGTCTGTAATTACTGTGAATCACTGTATGTCTGATATGCAATGTAAATTACTAGACCAGATTAAATTATCTTGGAGTATCTAAAACTGCAGACTTTAATGTGTTGATTTTCACCTACATTTCCAAAGATGAGCACTTCTTTTTTTTTTTTTTTTTAAAGTATATGTTGCTACTTCTATTACTGAAATTAAAAACTTTAGTGAAGCCTTGCAGCATATTCTAATTTTGGGGATGATGACACCATTAATCCACACATTAATTCATGTCTGATATAAGATGAACTGTTACTGGTTGGAGGAGTGACCAGGAGCTGTATGTTAGTGTTTTTCACCCACTGAAGAATCTTAGCATCTGGTTATAATAGTTTTGATTTTTCTGAAAATTATCTGTGCACTTAATCAGTTTCCTTGGCTCAGACGACCTAGTGTTTCACTAAATATTTTTTTCATCTGCTTTTTCTAGTGTTACATGAACATTCTCTAGTTTTTGTACTTTTTCAGTTCCCAATTACCACGACATTACTTTTTTTCTAACTGCGAGATTTGGATTTGAGCGTGTATTTGAAAGCAATTATTATTTTTTTTTAAATTTCGCTTAAATTTTCACTTAAAATAACACAAAATTCTGTCTTCTCTATAAACGTAGCGTGTTAGAGGGAAAAGTTAGGGAAGCTTGCAGTTTGATCTAACTATTGAAAGTCTGCTTTTCTGTTTTATTTTAAGCTACTTTATACTGCAGGAAATCAAGCTCATGAGATTAAAAGGTTATCCTGAAGAAGTCACACTGCATGTCTGAAATCACCCAGCTGTTACAACAAGCTTTTCCAAAACCAGTGACAAATGACAAAATACTGTAGTAACACTCAGGCATGCTGACCTTGTGACCTTTCCTCTTGCACTTGTTTTAGAAGATTTCAAAGTATTTCAGGATGACACGTGTTTTTAAGATCCATCAGTGTTGGCAATATCCTATTTGTGAGTCAGCTGGTTCTCTCTTTTTGCTGAGTAACTTAATGGGAAATGTTATGTCATTATATATTAGTATGATCTCTGCATGTTAGAGTTTGACCTACAAGCAGGCTAGCAAGTCTCACTGATGGAAACAAGGTTTGTTAAGCAAACTTCCTGAATTTGAGTAGTGGGAACCAAGCAGCTGGAGGTGTGTCTGTGGCTCTGTGTTAGATGTTTGTCACAGAAAATCACCCATCTTTAGTCTAGCAGACTCCTGCTGAGTCTCCTGCACACTCACCTCTGTAGAAAGAAGATACATCTGTGAAGAGGTCCTGGTGTTGTTTAGCAGTGGTGGCTTCATTCATCAGCTCAGCAGATTTTTGCTAAATAAGATAAGAGATTACAGGAGAAGTTCTCATACTGGAAATGCTGTGGCTCCCAAGTGTCAGCAACCAGATTAGGTTTTCAGCGTAAGGACTGGGAGTTAAGACGTATGTTTTCTAAAAAGAAGGCTTTGGGGTTATTTTATGAAATTTAAAAGTGAGTTCAAATCAGTTTACACTATCATGGTCTCTGTAACCATATAATCTTGCTTGACTTTAGGAACAGGCAGAATTCATGGAACTTGAAACTTTGCAACTTATGTGTGTTATTTTATTTTTTTTTTCCTACAAAAATATTTAGAGTATTTTAAAAATCCATGTTTTTCAAGTTTGTCCTTGAAGTCAGGTTTTTAAAGATACTTGCTCTCCATACAGCCGTAGGCAAAGCTGACTGTGGATACACAGCAGTCCAGAAACCTCTGAGAAAGAAACATGAACATCGTAAAATCCAGTATTTAAAAGGTGGAGTTTCCTTAGTTGAGGCCCCTTGAGGTTATGCATCATACTATCAGCTTTAATTGTATTGATGCATACATTTTTTTCTACTGAAAATTTTGCCTACTGTTATGCTAACATTTATGAACCTTTCAGTACTTGATTTTACTTTGTTAACTTTTTTTTTTTAATCATGCTTTTCTTATGGTATGGAGGAAGCTGGAAACATGGGTGTGTGATCTCCTGGGATTTTTAAAAAAGAAGTCATGCCTTAAGCTGAAGAAGTTAACTTCTTGAGCTCTCCTGACCACCTTTCATGTGGGTCCTTAGCAGAGATAAGGAATCCTAACACTTTTCTCATCTAATGAAACTAAGTGAGTGACTGGTAGTGGTAGAAGCCCAAAAGACTTAAGTTTCCTAAGATGCTGAACAGCAAAACCAGACGTGTAAATCAGCCTGTGCTACTGACCTCTCTTCCTGGATGACGTACAATGCTCTGCCTTTTCCTGTAATCTTCCAGCCTCGGAGGTGGAAGATAAATGTGAAGATGCACTGAGAAAAATCGGAGTTTCAGGCCCATAAAGCTGGGTTAGTTTCTGCTCGTTCTGCCAGCGAATGCAGCCTTGGTTCTCATGGCAGCTATTTGTCTGCTTCTCGGTTGAGTCAGAATTGCATTCAGCCTTTTCCCAGTTCACTCCCAATGCTCTCTGAAGGATGCTGTCTTGAGTCTCCCCTGTGAAGGGTTAAGTGCTCACACTTTTCAGGAGCTGCCGAACTTCTCAGAGTACTCAGCCCATATACTAAATTACAAAGTATTTTTCTAATGAAAATAGTATATTGGAGGAGAAAATAAATTAGTATTTAAATAAAGCCCTTGAGACAGCCTAAGACACTCTTCTTAAAGAAGTGCATGCATTTGAAAAGACTCAGAGAAACAATAAGAACATATTTTTAAAATGAAAATCTCATGGAAAAGACTCCACCAGCTGTAATTAAAACTGTAACCTTCTCTTGGGATCCTACTAAAAAAAAAATTCAAGAATCCTTATGGAAATCATTATTTGACCACTTGGTGCACCACTGAAAGAGTGAAAAAAGCTCCAGTGTCGCAAGTTGCTCCACATGGGAAAACTCCTTTACCCACCACAAACTCCACTGGTTCTACTAATTACTAGGGTAATGTCTTAAAGGGAGAGAACCAGCAGCTTTGAGCAATCTGAGTGCTTGGTTTAGTCTCCACTTTACAGTTTTACCAACATAGACTCATGTTGGCTGGGGATGTTTTATGGTGATGGTGACAGAGTGGGTCTGGCAAGCCAAGCAAGAGAATTGTGCCCTGGCATGAGGAGGAGCTCTGCCCAGCCTGGTGTTGCTGTAGTGCATCTGACGGGTGCCCCACTTCACTAAACACCTATGCTGTGCAATAGGGCTACGCTGGCTTTCCCACACATGCTGGGAGGTGAGGAGCGCTGACTTCGCCCTCCAAACCCATGCTCCAGCACATCAGGGTCCTGCGCCCGCATCAGCCCATCCATGGTTGCCATTGGAGCGTAGTGCCCGTCCTGCTGCAGCAACTTGCAGCACGAAGGCCTCATAGTATGCAAGGAGAGATGGTGTCAAACCTCGAGTGTCTGCAGAGATCCTCTAGTGCTTATAAGCGGATGTCTGCTTATAATTAGTAATGACTTAGGTCTTGAATGTTGAAACTGTATAGGTAAGAAATGTGCTATGAAAAGGGTATCCTCTTTGACCATTATAACTTTAATCATCTCTTCTTTAGCCTTTTTTTTTGACGCGTAGGCAGGCATTGTGTCAGGAAAATAGAGAGACCAAGAGCAAAAGATGTCTAGTGAAAGGGGTTTTATTTTCTTCTCTCGTCCCATGAAAGAGTTCATTGTTCCACCTCCACAGTTTGTTGCTAGCTGTGGAGAAAGGAGCAAATTACTGAGTGCAGGCAGAGGAGAAGAATGGTATTGGGATGAACAGGGCTTTTCATCACAAGAACTGGCCAGATAAGAAATCAGTTGATTTGTGTCAGATGGGTGATCTTGTATTTTAGTATTCCAGTAGTCACCATGCTATCTTTGATGCTTTTGGAACTGTTTGTACTTTGATTTAATCTGGAATTAGAGCTTTCGAACAGATTCAGTAAGCCCCTGGGGGCACAGTTAGTTGTCAGCTGTGATTACATTTAATTAGTGCAAATGGGAAATTTGCTGTTTTCCCCCTTAATTGTAGCTCACTGAGCTATATCGAGTCTTTTTTGGTGTCTGTATTGCCTTTTGATTCTGTGGATTCTGAGTTACATTATACTACCATGTGCTTGATATGAAGTTTTATAGCAATTACTGTTGACACAGAAAAAGATATAATACTAGACAATGTAAAAAATCCTACCTTCTGCATTATATAGTGAATAAATTTATTTTCCTTTCTCTATATACAAAAATAGTAGTGAAGAAATGTGGCTGAACAAACGAAGGTGAATTGGTATTGTTTCTTCTAGTAATTTTGACAGCACTTCCTAGATAAAAATGTTGCCAGTAGAACTATATTGATCTAATTATAGTGCTATAGTTATGCTGGAATAAATTCCCATTTGAGCAGTCTTAGTCAGAGAGGAGAGTGTACATGCAAAGATTTATGCTGATTTAGCTCTAGTGAGATAGTTATATCAACACTGTTTGACCCATCAGTTTCTCCATGTAGGTGAAATGCTTATCACAAATGCCGAGCTCAGAGACCCACATCCAGTATGTGGCAGGACTTATCTGCAATGGATACGGCAGGAGTTATCTGCAATGGGGTGCTGGAGAGTGTCTCAACTACCCACCTTTTTGATCCACATATCTACTGGCTTCTTGAGCCATTAAAACCTCTCACCATCATCTATGAAGGCTCCTCATCAGAGAAACAAGATATATGCCTAATGATGTGTTGTCCAATACAGTATATTTTTCCCTCACAGTATATGGCATTCACTGAGCAAAAACAAATTGGGAGACACCTGTAGCTAATTTTAGTCTGGAAGAGAGGAGTGGAATTTTCAGGGATGTCTAGGTCAGGGACATTAACAATGACATGGGCAATGTGTATTTGCTGTAAATTGCTTAAAAATCTGTGGCCGGTGCTGCTGCAGGCTGGATAGTTACTCTGACAATATCTGCATGGCTGATTATCTGATGGCTGATTTATGTGCAAAGTCATGTTTCATTTCAAGTGGGTTTGTATGTCTGCATTTACATTTGACCTCCTTTTCTATTTCGCAAGAACAATTTTGTGATAGAATTTGGTCTTCATTAATAAACACTTTCAGTTGATTTCAGCGTAGTGTGACCAGGCCCTAGAAGCATGGGCAGCACAACAAGATTAATTTTGTGGATTAATATTGATTGTACCCGGGGACTTTTGTGCATGTTGAATTTACTCAGTAGTAAATCAAGCTGCAATGACATAACAAGATCTGCATATAGGTAGCATATTCACCTAGTTTAACATAAGTGCCCGTTGCTATATTGCTGGGTTTTGTGTTTTGCTTTGCTATCGTAAAATCTGAATGATGTGCAGCAGAAAATGTACATTCAAAGTGTATCAGAGTTTTCCTGGAACACTGCTGCTAATTGCTACACATCATCTGCAAACAAATGTTCGGTAACCTGCGTGAGCATGATGAAGTGAAGGAGCAAGGCTTGGGTTTGGAGGGATTGCATATGGAGGACAATCAAAAAGACAGCAGGGCGAGGAGGCAAAACCTAAGAACTGCTGAAGAAGAAAAATTGCTCTATTCAGGGAACTGTGTAAAAGCAGGCCCTGTGGATAAATAAACTAACAAAGTGTGCCTTCTTGTTGCTCTTCTGCTTGTTCCATTTTGAAGTCTGACTGCGTTTACATTAACCTGAACTCTCATCAGCAGCAGGCTCTGAAAACCCTGTATATGAGAGAAAACTGCTCGTAGGAACTTCTTGAACTCCAATAGTAGTTGTGAAAAAGAAGAGGCATTGTCAAGCAAAGAAACAGGTTTCTTTCATTTATATTAATAATGTATTATGTGTGATCACTTCAGGCATCTGATACTGCTCTAGAGCATCCAAGCTCAGTGGTGAGTATATCAGATGTCTCACCTAGGTGCAGAGACCATGGACTGGACTGTCTGGGTGGAAGGGGCGCTGTTCTGAGTTGAGGACACTACACAGGAGGCAGTGTAATGGAGATTATGTTTACCCTGCAGAGCAAATGTCCTTTGGGGTCTACCTCCCCAGTCCTGACCCTGTGATCACCTGGATCAGTGGAACTCTTGGACAGTGCTGTGATTTCATTCTGGTCTCTGTGCTTGGGTTTCCCTTGTGTGTAAAGCAGGATGCAGGGGATGCTGTGGACTATATGACATCCTGACAGGGCATCGCCATGCAGCTGGCTGTTTGCCTCGGCTTCTGCAGAGGATCCAGGGCTGCATGATAAAATCATAACATTTACAAACACTGCTCCCAACTGTGACATCTAGGCCCGGCTGTTAGATTACAGGCAAAGAGTACTAAAGCAGCTAAGAACCTTCGTTCTTTATACCATGAAAAGTGAGAGAGTGGAGACGATTAGAGTGTGGAAAAATGAAGTGAATCAGGGTAAAGTTATATGGTGCAGTGCTTCAGAGAAAGTAGCAAATTGGCAGTGTGTACAGGCAGTCTTCACAGACCTAGACACTGGGAAGTGTTCAGCAAACTTAGGGACTGGCAAGATATTTCCAGCTGCTCTGCAAAGGATCAATACAAGGGCTGGTGCTACAAGGCAGTTAATTTTGGTGAGGATTTCCCTTTGATGGGAGGTAAAGCTGGTGCTCCATGAACTCCCTCAGCCTCTGGGGTCCTAAAGGGGGCTCCAAGAGGCAATGAAGAACCTTGAATCCAAAGTTTCCAAACTGAGACCTCTTTGATCCTACGGTTCAAGCCCCCACTATTTGCACAGTATCAATGTGATTTTATTTTCTCTTTTTGCCCATTCAACCAAATGCTTCTGGCCAGAGAGAGCTTGTCTTTCATTCTTTTAAGAAAATAGCATTTTACAAAGCATTTGAGGAGGTATTCCACAGATAGTAGCCACCATTTCACTAAGCCAATAAACCACAATACTTAAATAGATCACACAGCAAAGGTTCGCTTATCACCTACTTGTCTGTGTTATCTCATACCACTGTACCCTCAATAAGGCACAATGCAGGTGCAACAAATGTTTGGTCCCAGGAGAGCATGTACCTTCGCTGGTGGTGTCACACCCCATGAGCTAGGACAAGTGACCCAATATATTAGTCAATGCCTCTTTTGCCACGTGAATGTCTGCATGCCTATCTGAGACGTCCCTGAAACTATATCATCAACAATTCTCCCTTAGGAGGTGGCATCTCCTAGTGTGCTCAGACTGCCTGGAAAAGTGATGTCTTTCCCTTCCTGCAGTGCTTCCTATGCTGCTCCAGACAATATTGTAGCTAACACATCGGAATTGGATTCTGAGGTCAATATTGCACACCAGGGATCACTGTTTCCCAAAGGCACCCCCTGTGGCTACTCTGCAACTGCTTTGGTGACTGTTAGACAGTTCCTGGTATAAGCAGGTCTTTGTCAGCTTGTAAAGAGATTTTAGACCTGCACAGTATTGCCATGAACCATATGTTGACCTAAAGAAAATGGGAAGAGCAACAGTAACTCCAAAGTGTCAGAAAATATTTAACATTCAAACTTGTTTTCACATGGACCAAAAGACGTGCGATATTCAAATACAAAGCCTCTTGTTGTCAACAGCTGTGACCACTTTAGAATGAACCAGTTCATTGCATGCTGAAGCAACATTGTTGGTCAAGAAAGCAGTTTCTGACGTAGCGCTATTTGCAGTTACTTTTGCCTTCTCTGAGAGACTGCAAATAGTGAGATGTAGACATTAACACCTCGTGAATACATTTAACTTTTCATTTAGCTATAGCTTTATTCAGCATGACTGTAGATAAGGGTAGCAGCAAACAATCATTGGAGCTTAAGGAACATTTTTAAAATAAGTACCAAGGCCTCATAATTGTTTTGAAACTGTTTGTTTTATTTTCAAGGAATCCTGTTTAGTTTAATTGTCTTGATTTTTTTTGTTAATCCAATCAGTAGCAATCTTGAGGACTGCTGAGGGCAAGGCAGCAGCAATATCTGTAATTCAAGGGATGTCCCCACCTTCATCACAACAGCTCTGCTTGTCAGGCTGTTAGCATTGTCAGCACCTGCAGACAGCAATGGAACATCACGAACTTCCAGGTGCTCTAGGTGCTTGCAAGAGGTCTCCGGTGTGTATGTTGCTGTTGGTGAAGTGCATACGTCTTTGTCTTCTGCAGCCATGGGTTGCTCTGGATCTGCAGCACCAACTGCTTCTCCCTGACAATATATCTTTATTGCTGCCAGAAAAATAGTGCACTAAATGAAGCTATTATGTGTTGTCCTTGCTGAAGCAGCTACCCAGGCTTCTTCTCTTTCCTTGGCCTCATGCTTGTTCTCTTTCTAGGGCAGCTGCAGATGAGACAGAGGAACCTGTGACTGTGGCCACCAAAGCCACTGTCAGAGCTGTTGACTAGCACAGTGTTTGGCTTGTGGACAGCTTGCAGCGATCAGCATCACGTCAAATGTACACACATTGTGTGTAGAGCATCCGCCTGACTATCAGACTGACTTGCCTTTATCGTGGTTGTGGCTGTTCACTGGTGCTGAGTGTTCAAGAGTCAGATAATGACATGGTGGAAAAACTGACCAAGATTTTTCTTGTGGGATCCTGAGGTGGGGCACAGCAGTTTTTTGTTGCCTCATGGCCCACATCTGACTGCTAGAAAAACACCAGGTTGAATGGAGGTCAGCAGTGTTACAAGCAAATTAAGCTGTCAGTGGAAACCTTCCTTGTCTGAAAGCACTAGCTCACTGTAAAATGAAAGCTATAAGGATGCCACCACTGCCTGTCTGCTCAGATAACATGCTTAAAATGAAGTATATCATTTTGATGTAACCTGAAGAAAGCAGAAAAACTCTAAACCTTTTTCTGTATTGGATATCATTGATATCACTGAAATAAATGGGATTGCACAAGTGAGCTGTATTTATTTATTGCATATGCTCTAGGCTCGTTTTTAGAGAGACGTTAACTTGTCTGAAGTGATCCCAGAGTTAGAATAATTTTGGCCATAACACTAGAATTTAGCTTCTCTTTAGCAAACAAAATTATATAGGCGTTCAATAGTCTGGGAGTTCTCCTGCCTTTTTGCACCAAGGCTGCAGCTATTAGCTGGTGGAAAAATCTAACAACATTATTTCGTTACCACAATATCTGGGATAAAACTACCTAGAATTAGCTACCAATCTCAGACTAATTATGCTAAATAAAAGTTGTGTTGTCTTCCCAGTTCTGTTCCAAGTTATTGCCTAACTACAGAATGTCAAGATTTATGTATTGCCATAAAATACAACTGTGTCAGGGTATGGGGCTGAGCTGCCGGGCCCACTGAACACCATCACAGTACTCAGAGATGCTGCTGGGCAAGGAGATTGCAAATTCCCTTAACACTAATTTAGAAAGTCTGTCAGCAAATGGCTGGAAAACGCAGAACATTTATCTCACTGTTTCGTTATTGCTGCCCAAATGTCACAATTCTTTTTCTTCAGCAGCTTTGTGAGCAAAATGATAATTTAACTGCGTGAAAAAACTAGGCTGACTCTCTGAATACTAGTAGGACTGCTACTGAGATGAGAATAACAACTTCTTTCTTCTGTTCACAATTTTCTTGTCTTTGTTTCATTGTACAGCTTTCTTTGCCATGAAAATCAAAATTTCATAAAGAAAAGACACATTTGCTGACTTTGACTATCTTGAGATAGAATTACTTTTTGTCTTACAATTAGCTGCTGCTTACTTATTTGCTATACATTACATAAAGCCACAATTTCAATGCTCTCACAAACTGCATGAAGGAAGATGAGGTGTGTGCTCATATGTATATGTGTTCAGATTGTCTTTTCACTGTGTGTGATTGTTGTCGTTACCAAAATATAAACTAATAAAAATAATAACACGATATGCAATAATCTATTTTACACATGCATGGGGTATGCATTAAGATCCTATTGGTGCAGTTCAGCAGCCCAGCATTTAAAGCTTTGTTCTGCAATGTCTTTCTGTAGGCTTTCTGCAAGCTATGTTGTATGCTTAATGCCTTGTTATTTAATTTGGAAAATATAAGAACACTGTGTATCTTCCCCATGTATGTCCCTAGGTAAGAGGGAGAAGGTGTAACAATTAGGATCTTGCAGTGATGAGTGGCTCCATTGGAGGAGTGGAGAGAAACACAGCAATCAGAAACTTCTGGTATCTGGTTAATATTCAACGTTAGCTCTAATTCTGAAAATACTTGTTCATTTATTTAAATCTGAACATATTTTCAAAGTTCAGGGCCCTTTTCTGTCCTTTCTTGAACTGACAAAATGAGAAAACAAAACCCAGGGCAATTTTCCTTCTCCAAGATTACTATAGCCTCTCTCTGTCCTCTCAGGATCATATGATTTGCTTGGACTCTTCCAAAAATAATATTGTAAGTATAAAAAATGGAAGGTGGAGCCTAACCTACCACACCAGCACTGTTTGACACCTTGCTAGTGCTGAACTTTTCTTACAGCCGACAGTGCAGATCTTCCGTGAACCCTAACAGCTGTCACAGCCCTTGGGAAATTATTACTAAAACATAAGTGTTGCTTCATACTGAGAACCATGGTAAGTGTCTGTGGAACTATAAAATTAAAGGTAGTTTTGCACAAGTGTCTTTTAAATGACAACACAGCATCCCTCTTTCTGCCATTCAGAACTGATTAGAAAACTCCTTTCCACACCTCTTCCCTGCTTTTAAACTAGAACACAATGTGTTTTTCTCTCTCTTGAATAAAATTTGGTTTAAGGAGGTGTGCACAACAGGTTTATGCATGTGCTGAATGGAAAATATTTATATTTACATTCAGAACATGTTGGAGTTCACTTGGGGGTGTACACTGTACGTGCTTTGGTATACATGAAAGGAACAAAATAGGAACATATTTACCATATATCTAGTCAGGCATTTACTATGGCTGGAGAAAACAAAAATAAAAGGTGGAAGAATACATTTCTGACAAGCTTTCTGTTGGAAAATGTGCAGTAGAAGTACGTAAATACCAAAATTCTGAGGAAATCAAGCCTCTTTTGCTTTGCTAGAACTTCTCTTAAAAAAATGAACAGGAAAATTTCTCAATCAATATTTAAGCTGAAAGTCTACAGTGTTTAATAAATGACTTTTCAAGTATTAAGTATGTGTACAGTATACCATATAATATATATAAAGCAATATAACAATTGAAAAATTGACGTGAATACAGGGTGATTTTAAGATGTTTTGGCCATTCAAACATTTCTCTTTTCTCCTCAGGTCCTAGAATTTCCGTCCTGAAGAATTTTTAAATTTTGGGTTATTTGCCGTATGAAAGGATAAAAAGTAAAAATCCTTCATAAAACTTAATTCCTGGACTGCTCAGTACTAGTGATGACTTCTATATTGACAGAGCTTTGGTGGCGGTGAAAGTGGAAGAAACTGATTCGCGATGACCACAATCTAGAAAGTATGTTTTAGGGAACAAGTGAGGACAAGACTAGGTGAACAAAAGTGGCTTCTCTGTCTTTTAATTTTCTGATTCTGTGATGCTGTGCTATGTGCTGTTAACCCATTAAAATAAGGTTTGAGTGCTCACCACTGCTTTCCAGCCTTACAGTCAGTAATAGCAAAATGAGGTGTATTACTCATGCTTAGACTGCTGCCTGGCACTGGTGGGTGTGCTGTGACCTGACACTGTCAGAAGATAAGAAACCACCATTCTGAGCCTTCCCCGGAGGCCACCATGTAATTTAGGAGACTATAACTGCTAGAGCAGTAAGATTTTCTCACCTTCCTGTGTGCCAGGTAGGGCAACATTTTCCATCAAGAAAGAGGATGGAGGCAACTGAAGATTTTGGTTAAATCAAATGCTGTGTCACCTCAGGGCAAATGATAAGTCATGCAAGTGCTTCTAATTTCTACAGTGTTGTCACCTTTGTAGTGGAAGGAAAGGATTGTAGGTAGGAAGGTAGTAAATACAAATATGGTCTCTAGAGTCTGCTCTTTTAAACCGGGCTTCTGGCCTACTGATCAACTGGTGTGCTCTAAACTGAGATATTTATTGCAGGACATGCAACTTCAGTCTGAGGTATAGACAGAAATTGTAACAGAAAAGACACTATACAGAAAGACTGCATCAGGAGGCTACTTATGTACTTGTACTAACACATACAAGTACCTGTGGAAGAACATGACATCTTAAGAATGCCAAATAATTGCCCAGTTAGAGAATCTTCAGTTTCCATTACTGGCTGGCTTAAACAGAAAGACAAAACCTCAGATATTGACTTGGACTATTTTCTGTTGCAGATTGTTGTTAGTGTTTCATAAGCAGACTGCGTGAGATATAGCAACATTTGGGAAGGCCTGTTGCTCCTTAGTAGTGGTTCAGTCATGCCTCCAGTAGCAGAAGTCTGCCCCTATACTTTTGTGTAATTCTGTTTTTCCTTTTCATAGCAGCTCATCATTCACCCCAGCCACTACACTGTTCTATTTAGAGCTGCTTTGAAAATTATTGAGGATGCTAAAAACTGCCACCTTTGGGAATCTGCTCCTTTGCTGTGGCATTTGTCAGCAGTGACGTGGCAGAAGTAGAAACAGATGGAAAGAGACTTAAAAGTATAGAGAAGTTTCCAAAGGCATGCCAAAGACGTAATGCCATGGAATTAGGCAATAGCTACATGTTAAGAAACGTTTTCTAATTTCGGAGTCATTAGGCTTGTGCATTGCCAAAGAACTGGTGGAAGTCCGTGTGCAACTTTTACAAAAGGACTTGCAAACACTGCTGAATATATGGCAGGGAATAAGACTGGCCTGGCAGTAGAAGGGTAGATCAACTAATAGTTCTCTTCTATCTTTAATTCTTATGATCCATATTCCGTAAGTCAGCACATGGTAAAAGAAGAGGAAAATCAGTGCTGTTTTATGGATGGGATTGTTGTCAGCACTTACTTCATGTCTGCCAAGAACCACTTGCAGAGAGCCCTTAACCCGTCAAACACAGGCACACTTTGGTGTGCAGGGCCTCATTGATACTAAGGGAAAAAAAAGCGCCACCTTTTCCAGAACATTCTCCCTCCTGAAGGGTGGTGCTGCACTTTGTAAGCAAAGTGGTTTTACCAGCCCTGTGGTGTTGACTCCTTCCACTCAGAAATCACAGGACCCGTAAGCAGTTGTGCAAATGTAACATACTTTGGCTTCTTTGAATGTTCATTCTAGCTTTAAACTTATAGTGTTCACAGCATTATTTTTTCTTCTTCAGGATACATAAAGCTTAAACTCTTTCAGAAATAGCAAAAAAAACCCCGTAATAAATGCATACACTGGGAACTAAATACACATTGTAAAAGTGGACATGATTCTAGGTGTATAATTCACGTACCTGCATGCACAAAAATGATACTTAGAGGCCAAACTAGGCCCTAGTGTAGACTTTTACATGATTTGGAAATGCAAAATAAGAGCTGTAGCTGATTCTTAAGCATGGACTGCTGGCAACCAGTTCAGTCCTTATATTTTAATCTATGCTAACGGCAAGGAATAACCTAATTCTGGATCACCAAAACTGAGGAAGGGATGGGGAAGAAAGAATTAAGTCATTGTACAGGGTGAGAGGTCTGCAGAGTTCGTTGGCATTTATACGTCTGGCCCCTACACTTCAAAGAAGAGAAGTTGTTTTCACCCCACACCGATCTGCATAATATCTCATGGAACTGCAGCTCTAACCATGGCTCTCTAATGACCTCAGGGGCAGCTGGGGATGTGGTCCCATTGTAATAGGCACTGTATGATGTGGCTTGGGTCATGTCTGCCTGGGTAGCTGAATCCTAGGCCCATCATTGACAGCTTGCTTCTCACTCTATTGACATGAGATGCCAGCTGGACAGGTAGTGTTATATCTTTTGAGACAAAACGAGACATGGATAAGTGCATGATAATAATTTAGTATCTGCTATGTGATGCCTTTCACTCATGTCCAGAAGTTCTGATCTGTTAATATTAAGGAAATGTGCATGTTCAAGTAGTGTATACTTTCTTGGCATGTCCGAGGTTCCCATGCTGCAAAATAACAGGGTGTTTAGATGGACAAACAGCAGGCAAGGAAGGAATCAAAGCCATCTGGGTCACTAAGGTGGAGATGACTCCTGTCCTGCCCTTCCTTCAAGCCAGCTTTCAGGTTTTGAAAGAAATACGTTTACTGAATTTTTGTAAGTCCCAATGTCCATGGATTATCTCTTCTGTTCATCTTGGAACAGGTACATGCATCGAAATTTGCTGGTTTCCTATGCATACTGATTCCAGACTGAATTAGTCTGGATGTTAGGTATACCTTCCAGGCATGTAAAATTATAATATCATAATTGAATTCATTTGGAAAAAGATGACAATAGGAAAGCATTGCATGAAGAAACTTTACTGTGAAGGGGATAAAACATTTCGTCAAATCACTAGCTAAGATCTGTGTAAATGTTATTTCCTTTTTTTGCAAGGAAGTAGATTTGTTTCATCTCCTTTCTATCCTTCTTCTGTGGGAGGCTGTCCTGCGTGTTACACTCCTGGATATACTTCATCCATAAACAGAGTGGAAGGCTAAATCTTTATACCCAGTTCTTCTTGCATAAAATACGCTCATAATACTGTCTACAGACTGTGCTCTACAGCATGGTTTTGCAGATATGCTCTGAACAAGTTCTGGATAGAATGAAGCAAAAGCCATTTTAACCCAAATAAAACTACAGCTTGATCCCTTTGAGGTCTGAAAATTGGACAGACTTTTTTTTTTTTTTTAAAAATTTTTCCTGACCTTTACTGAGACCTGACACAACAGGTTGTGGAAAAGAAAACACTAGGTCAGCAACCAATTTGTGCAGCATTTTGCCTACACTGAAAAGGATTATAAGATTTGGAAGAAAACCACCCTCTTTCCACATTTAAATTTGGAGCACTTCTTTTGGAATACATCCACAGCAAAAGCCTGCGTTTTCAGAGGTAATTTTCAACTAGTGTAAGAAGTCCGTAAGGTCTTAAATATTTTTGAAGTTTGCTCAAATCCAAAGCTTTTCTATTGAAAGTAAAAGCAAGGTTGTACCTCTTTAAAACAACCTTATTAACCGTCAGCAGAGCTCACTGCTTAGTAGGAACTATTTACCATCCTCACCTTGTTAGACTAGCAGTTTTCGTATTTAAATACGTGTAGTAAAGGTGATGATCTAGACTGAAGGCTGATGATGTGTGCAGGTGGTCTGAAGGCTGCAGGCCCCAAGGCACTGGATAGCTGTTTGCTGGGATGCGGCTCTGAGGTTGGGACACCTCAGCTCCTTGCTGTAGCTTGCCTCAGCCAAGTGCAAGGCATTAGCAGGAGGAAGGAAAATGCTTTCCCTGAAGCCTGGTTCCAGCAGCTCTCAGGAGTTGGGATCTCTCTGCGACAGAAGTGGAAGCTCTGGGAATGGTGTCTTTGGCTGAAGCCTCAGATTCTTGCTTTGCAGGTATAAACTTGAGGCTCCCAAAACTTTTAGATTGCTAATTCATCCATAGCTATGGTATGTTTAAAAATCTGGCTTTTTTCCCCTCCTACAAGTCTGTCAGGAAGAGGAAAGGCAAGAGAAGCTGGCACTCACAGCTGTGAGGATCCTTAGGGTTGCTGCCATCATTTTGTGCAGAATTCCTCCAAACAAAACATTCAAGTTGTTTTGAAATGATATTACAGAAGTGTGGATGTTTTCCCTGTCACAGGAAGTATGAAAACATTGTACCAACCTGCTGCTGTGGTTCCTCTCACTGTTAGCAGAAGCCGAGTGGAAAACATTTTTACATACGTGAGTGTGATGGTCTGTATCCAGCTGTAGCTTCTGACTGATAGTGGTGATAGGCAAGGAATTAGGTCTGGCCCATCACCAGAATGTGACTGGGGAGAGCAGCAGGGTGGTGCTGTATGTGTGGCTTAGTTTTAGCTTAGTAACTGCAGAATAGGATGACACAGCTACACCATGAGCAAGGAAGAGTGCAGCCACATGGTATCACTTGACCTTTCTGGGATAAGCACCAGAAAATACAAATGGAGGAGCTATTGTGGGCTCAGAGAGCTGTCAAGGATGTTTGTTCTGTGATCTTTGCACAAAAAGTAGTGGAGAGAAACTCAGGACTCCTGTGGTGTGATACTGGGCTGCTAGCTAAATTGTGCACAAGGTTTTCCAGCTCGTATTCTAGCTTCTTAAGATGGTGCAGCTACTATAACATAAGGGAAGAGAAAATTATTAAAAAACCACAAACAAAATTAATTCGTTGAGCTGCGATATTTGAATCACCAGTGCCCTTTATGACAATATTTTCCACTTAATCCATCAGGATGCCGTGACTAAATCGGTACATACGCTTAACAGCAAGTACTTTCAGTCTGTCTACAAGCAGAGATGGGTAATCAGTATTGCAGATATGACTCATTCATAATACTTTATAAGAGTAATGTCTCCATCCAGTGCACTCACACACACATACTATGTCATTTTAACCTAGTTAATAATTAGTCAAAACTTGTTTATGCTTTATCATGCTCCTCCTGGAGCAGTCCATTGAATTAGCCTGCATTACACATATTAACCTGTTATTTCTCTAATACTCATATAATCTCTTGGAAAGACAATAACAAAGTTCCAGTCTTGTGGTGAATGTTAATTTGGAATTGATGTTGTTTAAGAACCAGTTCACTATTCAAAGCAGCTACTTTTTTTCATAATTAGCTGTATTGCTTTTGCTATACTGAAACTCCTGTGAGTTGCTATTTGGATATACTCAAATGAGATTTCATGACAAAAAAGCAGTTCAAACAGAGTAACACCATTTTGGCATTTTTTCTGGAAAAATCAGGCATTAATATTTTTATCTGGAGAAAATGCCATTTTCATTGAATTTACATACTTAAACTGGGAAGTTTTCAGCAGGAGATTTGGACCAGCTGTAAAAATGACAAAATTATTATTTTTCCCCTTCCCTTCAAGTAAGGAATGGGCATTAAGAAGCATTTATTTCCTTCCAGTAGTATAAATAACTATGAGAGTAAGGAAAGAAGGCACTACCATAGCGATAGGAGTGTTTGTGTGAAAAGGCGGTTCTGCATCGACTTTGCTGTGCAGTGATCTCAAAAACTATTCTCACTTCAACTAGCAATTAGGTACAGCCTTTGTCCTCCTGTTAAAATTTGGGTCATGATTTTACTTACGTGAATAAACATTTCCACTCTAAGAGAGGAACAGGCGGGTCTTGAGATGTTCTGGTCTCAGGAAGAAGAGATCTGTCTCAGGAAGCTGAAACTAAATTAATTCAGCTTTTAACTTGAATTAGCTCCTGAATTCAGTCTTGAGTGAGACAGACATCAGCAGACTGATTCTAGGTGACCTGTGCTACACCAGAAGCAGACCGTGAGGTAGGCTTAGAACATTACAGGGGTTTTAAGTAATTTGACATGTTCGTTACAGCTCACCTTTAGTACTGTGATGTGAGAAGTTTATTAACACTGTGAAATAATTTCCTGTGTGTGCCCACTTCTATTGGTTCCCTCCTTAAAATCCATAATGAAGATGTGTTAAAAGAGAGATAATATCTGCGGAGGAATGATTCTCATTGATGAGATGTTTGAATCCCCAGTACCTAGAATTCAACTGGCCAAAAAATGAAAAATTATTAGATCCTACATTTTTAGAAACTTTAAAGCATTCCTTCTAAGAAGTTTTAGGGANNNTTTTTTTTTTTTTTTTTACATTTATGCAACACAGTTTCACTGGGCATAGTGTTAGTTTTTCTGCAGTTTTTGCCAGAAGTACTCATTTTCAGCAACAAAGACATTGGTGGTAATAAAGTGACGAGGGCAGAGAAGCAAAACAAGGGAGGGAGGAGAGATGCTGAGGGAGATAAACACCCTTCCAGTTCCTCTTGTTTCTTTCCCCTTCGGTTGCTGTGTATTTGCAGGAAATAAGTAAATAAATAAGAAGCTCCCAAACAGCCTGTCCCACCCTCCTCTCCATGTCTTACTCCTAGGCCATACCAAACGTCTCTTGTGTAAACATGACCTGAGAGAGATGTGCAGACTGTTCTACAGGACCATTCCCACCTGCCACTCACGTGTTTCCCAGGGGTTAAGGGACAGATCTCTTTGCTTGGCTGTCCCTGTGCAAGACGCAGGTGGAACTGTGTGGGAGAGCAAGTTGTTTTTTGATGACGGTAACTAGGGAGTAACCTTTGCCACTTGGATCTGCCTCCAGCTCCAAAACATTCGACCAGTAGAAACTTGTACAGGGTTCACAGGGGCCAAAAAACCAAGTTTCAGATCATGCAATACATGTAGCTCAGCTGTCTTGAGGGAAGTTATTTACAGCTAGTTCTGCCTGCCTCTTGGCCTCTCTAGCCTTCTGCCCCCCCTTCCCCAAATTCTTGGTTGATTTCCAAGGTATGACTAATGCATTTCTATAAATGCTTTGGGCTTCACACCTCAGTTCTTTCACTTTGATGACTTGTTTCGTCATATTCCTGCTTACTAATATTTCAGTCAATAAGAGTTGTTTGCTGCCTGGGGGAAATGCATGACTAACAATGGCTTAAATTATTCCTAATCAAGTTCCAACTCCTACCTGATGGGTGAGATGAGAGATTTATTATTGTTAATTTAATCCTTGTGAGACAACAGATGCTTTGGTGGTGGGTATCAAGATAAGAGCTCAATTACATAAACAGTAGATGAGATTAAAAAATGGTGGCATTAATGATTAAAATGAAAGACCATACCCTTCTGCCAGTGAATACAAATCGGAGATCGGAACAGTTGCAAACACTTTCTGTTGTTTTATTTAGACTTGTGTAGGTCAGCATTTATCAAGAGATCTACCCCTATAACAGCCCCATTGCAGTGCGACTCAAACTTTTTAATGAAGGAGAAATGATGTTATTTAATCAGTTTTAGCCGAGGAAACTGTAAATTGTGAACTCATAAACTGTTGAATCCTGTCTGGTAAAATGGGTAGCAAGTAGTGCAGGAAAGCTACCCTAAAGAGATACAGAACAGAAGCTGCAAGCCCTGGAAAATGGCCAGCTGTGTGCATGCCATCTGCATCCAACAGAAAGCACAGGTTGGGATCTGGCAGGGGTCAGTAGCTGGTAGGAGGCATCTGGGGAAGTGCAAAGGAGCCTTTGAGCTCTGCCTAATACTTGGAGAGGCTCCTGTGGGTATGGGGTGACAGGTATGGCAACAAGGCTGAAGTTCATGATCAGAGACTGGAAAAGTCACTGGGACACTTTATATTCTTCTTCCTCTACTCTCTTTTACTTGGTTGAAGTGAGAATCTTTCTGCATCCAGCATGTGCATTAATATTTGTATTCTTTCTGTGCGCTGTCACCTCAAAAGTTTTTGAGACCTTGCTGAGTTATTTGCAGAGATGCAATCGTTAACATGATTGCATGGAGGTCCACAATGTCATGATCAAGATAATGTGCTGACAATATAGGCAAGCCAAAAACTTGTAGAAAAATTAATTAATTTCAATACAGATGAATAATGTGTTGACACTCATCTATCCAGGTGAAAAATCAGGTGGGCATAGTCTACCCACAAGACTTTTTCATTATTTCTCTTTAATCTCACAGTACAGGGAGAAGCAATACTCCAGGAATGATCCATCGAACAATGGAGAGAAAGAGACTGAGTCTGGACCCCCAACTGGGAAGAAAGGCTGCCATTCCACTTAAAGGAAGATGGAATAATGCTCCCACAGCCTAGTGCATGCAGGTTGGTGATGACAACAGGAGCGGTTATCTTGGACGACCTTGGGCCTTTGCGGGGTTTACAAACACATAAATTGTTTTTGAGCAGGAGCTGTTCTTACACAGTTTTCTGAGTTCTAACTTGTTTTAAAAACTACAGTAATCTACATAATTAACAAAATGTACGCTTCTGCTCCTGCTGAGATCAAAAAAGGTGGGAAAGCAATTACACCAATATTGTTTGCCATTCCACCTCCTTTGTTGCAGCTGCTCTTTTATCAGTTGTTATTCCCAGATATGAGCAGGTAAGCACCTTCCAATTTTTACACTGCAGCTGGAAAGCCCTTATCAGCTAAGCTTTTCAGTTGTTGCTTTGTGGACATCATAAAGCTGATAAGTAAAGAACATTGGTAACAGCAAGTGAAGCGTCAGTTGCTTTCTCCAAAAATATGTACTGAAAGCCAAACAGTGTTCACAAAAAAGGAACTCCAGTGAAGTCTTTGCCACTTCTAACCTAGCTTGTACCTCAGGTGCTAATAGCAGTGTTATATCACTTTAAAAAAATAAACTAGATTCTTTGCTTGCTATAAATTGACTTTTTGTATTTGAAAACCAGCCCCCAGATATTTTCAATTCTGTCTGCTGCTTTCGATACTCTTCTGTTTTAGATTATTTTGGAGGTAGTTGCTTTTGTAGAATTTTACTTGTCAAGGGTGTTAGCAAAGTTCCTTTTCCCTAGGTTTCTCACAGCAAAGACTCAGGCATGGATTACGGAAATTCTTCTAAAATAAATAATTTATTTGCATGGTAAAGCATAGAACAGATCGAGCTGGGTACCTCCTGGATAGGGATCCTCAGTGGAAAAAAGCTCGGACAATTCTAGCCTCACAGTCCAAGCCCCCATGCTCTTGTGTGTCACTCCAGGCCAATTGCAAAGTCACAGTCTGGGGATCTCTTAACTTTCAACAAGCAGGCCATCAGTCAAAGTCCTGACCTTCATTTGCTATTACACATGCAGCTGGGAAAAACAAGTTCTTGGCAACAGCCAAAACATTCTTCTGTTTGACACAGTTCTGTTCCTTTACTTATCTCCAGGGATGTGGCTCCCCTTATCTTCTAGCTTGAAGACTCTGAGGCCTTTTTTACTTAATGAAGCAGAAAGTTTCAAAGTTTCACAGCTTGCAGAAGTTATGCTAAGAAAACTTACTTATGCTAAGCAAATTCTATATTAGCAGTTTGTAACCAAGTTCTACGAGAAGCGCCATACCAAATAATCAGCTAAGGCAGTCTGTTCTCTAGCAGTGGAAAGAATTTTGCTGCTTGTTTGTGTGTTTCAACTGGCATTTAATTTCTCATCTTTTTTTAAGACCTCATCCATTAAATTACACGTTTAACAGCAAAGGAAGTACATATTCTCTCATGTAATGTGCTAAAGTAAAACTAGTACATGATGCTGCTGAAGGCCTGGATGGTATACTCAGATAACGAACAAATTGTTCCGGGAGTTTTTTTGCTTTTTCTATTCCAAAGCATTATTAAAAAAAAAAAAAAAACAAAAAAAACACAACCA
>VWYH01001566.1:195113-210226 GCA_013399365.1 Pampusana beccarii | reverse complement strand
TCCTCTCCTCTCCTCTCCTCTCCTCTCCTCTCCTCTCCTCTCCTCTCCTCTCCTCTCCTCTCCTCTCCTCTCCTCTCCTCTTCTATTTTCTTCTCTTCGTAGGCATAAGTAGTCTCAGTCACAGTCCACCTGCCCTGTTCAAGAAACTGTGAACAGATTCTTACCCTCACAACCATGTAGCAGTTCTAAAGCCTGTAGTATAGCTGAAAATCTGATGGAGATGATCCCATTCTTGATAAAAAAGCTTTCTAAAGGTGTTGTTTCCGGAAGCTGTATTCACAAGAGGGTATTTCATATGGCTCTTGACAATGGAAGGTGGGAAATTTCATGTGCTTTCTGATTCACAAAAATACCTTTTTTTTCTAGCTACTCTTCTCTGCTGGCTTAAAATAATACCTAAGTGTATAGATCTTCATCCAGCACTGTTCTTTGCTAAACAATGGTTATGGTCTGTTCCTTTTTCATTCTGTACAAGTTTCATTTTGTAAATGCAGTTAGGTGAAATGCATACTTTTGGGTCTCATTTGCTATGACTGCTTTGGCAATGAGGCTATGATAGAGAATAGGTGAGGTTATTTAGTACTAAATAACCATACTATGAGGGTTGTGAAAGGCTCCTTGCTTGTGTTATGTATTTGTGGCACAGTGGGTTGGAATTGTCCTGCAATATTCCTTGGGTGTGCTGTACTGTCAGGTGTGCACCACTTCTGTACTCTGCTAGTGTCCTTGTGAAGTGCACCTTTTGTGGATGGCATAGCAAAATAGGTAAAGTTTAATGATTATAGTGATTTCAGTGAAATCCATTTTGGTGAAACTTGACAAGTTGTTTGTATGAATATTTTCACACACTGGAGGTTTCTGTGAGCTGCAGCTATTACCAGTTTTAAAACAGTCTTATGGTTTGAGGATAATTTCTCCTGTGTTAACTCAGACTTGGTAAAAGCAAGAAAACAAAGACATGGCCTTGGTCTGTGATATCTAAGTCAGTGGGTGGAGCAGTTTTGTGTGTAAGTAGAAAATTTTATTTAAGGATATGACACAAAAAAGACAAAAAAAAAGGTTTTTTTGACTAATAGGAAGAATACTTTCCTCAGGAGGCTGACATGAGTGAGTGAACAGAAAGCAGAACTCTAATCCTATTTACCAGTGGAAGATATTTACTAACTTGAAGCTTCAAAGTAGGATAGCTTGATAATTTCCATATTTTCTTTCTTTTATTGAAAGGGAAGGAGGAGGACAGTGTGAGGTGAAGCTCTCAAAATCCTTTTTTCCAGGCTCAGAAATGCCAATCACTGTTCTCACTGTCAGCTCTTCCCACACAGCTGATGAGAGACAACTGGAAACTGTTTGAAGAACATGAAAAAGAAATTTTTTATAAAGAGGGTGGTAAAACACTGGCACAGGTTGCCCAGAGAGGTGGCAGATGCCCCATCCCCTGGAGACATTCAAGGCCAGGATGGACAGGGCTCTGAGCAACCTGACCTAGTTGAAGATGTCCCTGCTCATTGCAGGGGGATGTTAAACTAAACGACCTTTAAAGGTCCCTTCCAGCCCAAAGTATTCTATGGTTCTATGTTTCTGTGATTCTATTGTAAGGTGGTTTCAGATCTATACAGGTCTCTAGGGCATATCTGTGTGCCACTCATGCCTATGCCTGAGCANTTTTTTATTTTTTATTTTTCCCCTATTTTCTATTTTTTTTTTTTTTTTTTTTAAACATTATTTTTGTATCTAGTGTGTGGGCAGGAACTTTTTGTATGCCACACTGAAGTATAAAATCTGAGCACTCAGTCTTCTGCCTGAGAATTAGGGGCTTTACCTCAGTGAAAGCAGAAAGTATTTTAAGAACATTATGACAAGGCAGATTTTTAACTGAAGTTTTATGTGCCCTAACATTAGGCATATTACGAACTACCATCTCTCCTTTCTCTTAGCATAGAGAGTGCCTAAATTAGAAAGCTGAAGATCTGCTAAATAAAACCAAGAGCATGTAGGTTCTTTGGACATTATAAAAATAATATATTAAATGTCATGAGGCCTCCAAATCAAAACTGATAGTCTAAAAAGTTCACACCAAACAGAACACAAGAACCAAAGGATGAATCAGATGACCACAGATGTATTAGCCATCTTCAGCACGACTACTTAAAAAGGAGAGAACTGAAGACAGCCTTTTACAGCACTGACTTTTCAGGCACAGCTGTATTGAGACCAAGAGCTAGTGCCTGAACCCTGGTTTCCTGTGGTGTCCTGTCTTGCAGGACCAAGCTTAGTGGAGTGAGTGACACATAACTCTATACATCACATCTTCAGCTCCTGCAAAATGACAGTTTTGCTGAATTCAGCTGGGCTCATTTTTCAGCTCATCTAAATCACTCCAATATTATTGACTTCCACAGACCCCTCTTCACATCCATGTCATGTAGTACAGCATCTTAGGGTTTCCCCTTATTCCAGCTGCTAATCAATAACCTGCTTTGGAAGGAGCTCTGCATTCATCATTCAATTTTCCTTCATGCTCATTTCCTGATACAAAGCAGGGAGACCCGGCTGGTGTCTTTGCTTTACCCTGTTGGGCAGTGCTGCCTCCTTCCAATGCTCCTGCAGTGCCTGCAGCCAGGGTGATGTGGTGAAGACAGGGAAGGAGGGGTGACAGCTGTTACTCTGCTTTTCCTCAGGTTGACACTGAGCTCAGCTTTTGTAATTTGCAGCATGAGAAAATATATTTTGCTAACAAAGGCTTAATAAGTAACAAAAGACTGCAAATGGCTCATTATTCTAATGCTGTTCATCCAAACTGCAGAGCTGGTTATCTTGTTGAAATGAAGGATCCTCACGTTACCTTGATTGAAATAAACAGAACTACATGGATGTAAAGCTGGTGTAATGGAAAGAGGAATTGGGCCCCACTCTTTAAGGAGCTTTGTAGCTGCTTTTGTGAAGACCCCTGGCTTATTGCTTTTGCAGTCATTTATAAATGCTCTGGCTCTTAGGCCATACATTTAAAGACAGAGTAACATCATGGAAAGCAGACACCTGCCCCCCTGTCATGTTTACTTAATATGCAGACTAATTGGGAACATCACCTGATATCAGCTCTGGGGAGAGATATTTCCCTTGCTTGAAAACAGGTCAGGAGGAAACCTGACATTTCCTTGACTACCTGATTGCTGTGTTTGACAGTCTGGGCAAGCTTACTCAGAATATCTTCTGGGAATGGAAAACCAAAAAAGTGTCAAAGGGGCTGGAAACCCTTACTCTGTTAAATTAATTTATCGGTTTCAGCTTTCTGCTCTTTTTTTTTTTTTTTTCCCGAAGAACAAATGACTCTCAGCCTTCGAGCCTTCGCAGACACAGTGATGTAAGCATCTGATTAATTTCTTGGGTAATCCAGAGCACAGAGGGGAAGTAGCTGGTTGTAGAGGACTGTTTCTTGCTGTCTGGAGAGATACTGCGAGGTGTGGGTATGAAGAAGGCTTTGAGGGCAACTCAGCAGATGCTCCTGGGTTGAAAAAGTTGTTCAAAAGCAGCTGGTGCTTCTCTTTCTGTTTTTGTTCACTTCATCCATCTACACCAGCTCAATACATTACACCCTGTAGTAACATGAATGAGTAATTTCTTTCATTGCTCAATATTTGTTTTGAAATTCTGAGGCAGATTTGAGCACCAGGCTACTCTTTCTTCCACGGTGACTTAGTTTTAAAAACAGATGCAGAATTTTTTAACACTTGGTTTAAGGAGTTACAGTAGGTAGCAGCCCAGATCAACAGGAACATACTTCTGTATATTTGAGAGTAGGGTTGGTCTCTGGGATGGCTCAAGGATTTTTTGTGTGTAGTGCAGCATACACTAGAGTGATGCTCTGGCTGGGGCCTCACAAAGAAAGAGTTTTGTGGCCTCCAGACACACAGAACTACAGCATCCATGCATACAAACAAGCAGGGAATTTGTTCTTACACACATAAATATTTCTACTTGTGTAGCTGTAACAGGTGGCTTCTTAAAATAGTTAGGCTTTAGCAAACGATTTTAGAAGGCTTGCAAATTTTCAAACCGCAAGTCCTCAGGGCTACCCAGCTACCCCCTACATAGCAGGAAGAGGAACAGAGTTCGACCAATGGCATGCCAAGGCCATAATAATAATGGAGCTGCACCCACCAAAAGATAGTTTAAAAGTCTACAGTTTAGTGCCTTGGTACAGTTTTTCCTCTGTCTTCTGAGTTTTCTCTGACTCCTCCATCTCTGATTACTTCCCCTCTCTCTCTCTCTCCTTGCTGCTTGCACTACAAGCAGGTGATGTAAGATGACGGATGTGAAAGTCACCGGATGCTAGCCACTGACTTGTCCAGCTGACGACAACCCTTGCAGCTGTTTGGCGTCTGTGACATGCTGCCCTGTGTGGACTTGAGGAATGGGGAACATGGACAGCTGCCGCCACCCCTTTTTCACTGCTCTGCAGCAAGTCCTGGCAGCCCGAGGGAAGGGCATTAGAGGAAAGACAGGTGTCTGTGACACTTAATAACGTAACAGGGTTTGTTGTGCTGTAAAACTTGCTGGGCCTACTTTTTCCCGCTGAAGGATGGGTGTTCATCACAGCTGAGGCAAGCTCTGTGGTTTCCTATGACTGCCCCTGGAGGGAGTGGAGGCTCATGCATAACATGGTTTTTGCCCCATTAGTGAAACCTGGCAGATCCTACAAGGAAAAAAATAGTCACTGGTGTGGCTTCACCAGTATTTGTCTTGCAGTGAATCAATACTTTCTAATCACCTCAATCAGCAGCTGTAGTTTCCTTTAGGAAGGCAAGCCAATGTAGTATATGCTGCAGCATCATGAATCATGGGCTTTGCTGCTCCAAGCTACATTTGTCATGGATGGGTGAATGTACTTAAAGGGTATAGAGACCCTGTTTGAAACTACACTGTTCTGTTTTGTGCTTGCAGAACTGTGTCTTGAAAGGTTCCACGATCTGCAAATGGAGACTGAGTAAATTTTCTGGAATATGGCTCTGGACTGAAGAACTCAGCTGTCCCATCAGGGCTGCCTAAAGCAACTGATTGGAGATGTTCACTGAGTGCACCAAGAAATTCCATTGTCTCTGACCTCTTTCCCTGAGTGGATCTGTGACTGTTACAAAAAAAATGCTGACCAGATGAACACAAGGGTGACAAAGACTTGTTGGACTTGAAGTAGAGACATGTGCACATCAGAGCTCTGTGATGGAGGAATCACTTATTGCAATGTAAGGAAGGGAGAAAGGAACTGAAGGAGAGGGTGGGAGGGGGAAAGGGGAAAGTGAAGGTAAAGATTTAGCCATGTAGTACAGAGTAGCTGAAAAAAGGAGAGTGTCAAGACCAAGAGGAGATACAAGGTGAGGTCTTGTTTCAGTAACAGTACTTGTGTAAGGACGTTAATTTTCATCCCCATGCTGCAGCATGCATAGCATGAAGGCTGTTATACCATACTCAGGAGTGTTGGGATATGGCCCTGCAGGGTTGGGAGTTGCTCAGCCCCATCCCCATCTGGTGAGTCTTACCTGAGAACAACTGTCCAGCTTCTTGGAGTCAACCAGACTTCACAAAATGCTCAAATAACGCTGAGCCTCTGTACCTGCACAGCTGAATATCAGCCAGGGAGACCACCCAAGGTCAGGAGAGAGGGACTGGAGCGGGGTGGTGGGTTGGAGAGAAACTTTGTGGAACTACAGACAGAGGCCCCAGCTGCAGGAGCTTTTTCAGTGTGCATGCTCTGACTCAGGGCATTAGAAATGAGCTTTGAACAATCACATTGCCAGGATACACGAATGTTGCTTTAGTGATTTTTTTGATGTGTAAAAAGCCGAAATCCACATTACCACTTGTAGAAGAAAATAACATTGTTCACTAGGGTCGGGAAATGCTGGGTTTTTTTCTTGTCTTTTTAGCAATCAGTGAAAGAAAAAAGGTGGCAAGAATTAATAAATAAACAAAAGAGCAGACAAGAACCAGACTCTTCATTCCCATTGGCAGTGCACGGCCTCCGCTCTGGGCATCGTGCTTGCCTCCATACAGAGATGTCAAGGGTCCAAATCGCCTCTGCTCCACTTTTCAATAGACGTCTCTGACTGTAACTCATGGTGACTTTTCCTGGTGTGTCCCCACAGGATCTTGCTGTTACTGCCTCAGGAAAAAATAGCAGTAGCTCCGTTATCTTCATAGCATACCATTATATGTCAGTGGTATCCGTCCTCTCAAAGGTCTGGATTCAGAATATTTCTTCTACTGATATGAAATCATTTTGTTGATTCACTGCCCAGCACACAAAATTAGCTCAAATTGAATCTCCTCAAAATAAAGTGTTTTAAATTCTTTTACATCTATGCTGACAGCTATTATCTAGTTCTTAGCAGTTCTACATGCAAATTAAATAAGCCACTTAGAAAATAAAATACTTTCATAAAGCTAATGTTTGCAAAGAGGCCAGAAAACCACCCTGCCATGCCTGTGTTGCCACTGAGCTCTGTGTCAGCTCAGTGACAAACCATCAGCTGGCTCCTAGAGAGCACGGCACATGTCAGGGCTTGATAGAGGCTGGCCACATCAGAGGTATCAGTCTGTTGTGGCTTGTCCTCAGGGATCTAACAGCTAGTGAGTGCGGTGCAGCAGGCAGAGTCATTTGTTTGTGGTCTCTTCCAGTATGAGTGTTGGAGGGAGCAAAATCCAGGCTGACTTCAGCACAAGCAGAGGTGCTAGTTCATCAGGGTGTGGAAGGGTGCCAAAGTAATGCACAGGCTGAGGGACACATTCGTGGAAGAGAAGTCCTCTGAGGACTGGTTAATGCACAAGAACCATGTCAGGCTCAGGAGGTCTGTGAGCCAAAAAGGGTTAGAAGGCACTAGAGGGAAGAGTCAGAGATGCCTGTCTTCCATAGCTTGTGCTTATAGCCACTGTTACAGGCAGGATGGACCTTTGGTCTGGTACAGATAAGCTGTTCTTATTTATATATATGCAAAAGTACACTGACTATTTTGAAATAACAAGCCATTAAAATAATGGTGTGTTACTTTGAAAAATGCCCTAGGAATATTTTTGAAGACGACAAAAATGACAGAGGATCTTGATTTTCCTGATGATTTTGGAAAAGTGTTCTCTTGATCACTCTTCTGAAGTGTTTCTAAAATGTTCAGATGTAGATGAGGAATAATAACACTGCTGGGGGGTCTGTCATGAATAAGGATTTGCCTTTGTAATGGGGAAACATTTTAACTCAGAACTTTTGTGTAGGCTTTTAGAATGTCTTAAGTGTATAGTTGTACAATTTCTTTAGGAATTCCATGAGTTAGAAGGAAGTTACAATACAAAATGTAGGTGGAATGGTTTCCAGAGGCAGTCTCTGCATTTGCAACAAGTATTCCCACACACATCTTAGTACCTGTGACTCACTGTGGAGGCTGATATTAATTGTTAGTGCTGGTGCTTTCATGGGAGTCTACTGATTTAGTGTGGCTCAGTGTTTGGGTGCTCAAATGAATATGTAATCAGGAACTGCCTCGAACTGACTAATTCCCTCTAGTTTCAGTGGGTGTTAAGTGCTCAACTACATAAACATCCTTTGTGAATCTCACTGCTTTTTGTTCTGCACTTTAGTGAATATCTTCCTTAGTGCTCTTATGTTCTGTCCCTCAGACAAACAAAGTTGTGTAGAAGACTTTATTCACCCTTACATATGCCTCTGCTATGGAAATTATCCTTAGAAGATGGCCATAACCTTTGCTCAGCAAAGGTTGTTGTAGCTGAGGTCTTTGGGAGAGCATTGATAGTCCAAGGTTTTCTTAGCTCAGGAGGCAATGAGTAGTACTTTGCATAGTCTACAGGAGTGACACAACTCTCACATGAGAGATCAGTGTGGTTAAAACCAGGAAGGTTTTCAAAATCATGGGACACTGTGTAAACAGGAGCACTAATTAGCATGAAGCATGTTTTACCATGGTTGTGCTCTTTATGTTGTTTCACAATAAATGAGCACAAATAATAAGACAGTCATGATATAAAGTTCATGGTTTTGGTTGTGACAAAACAAAACACATGGTGGATTTTCTGTTGTTTAAATTGTAAGAAACTGGAGGCAGAAGCACAAATGATAACTCCTGGTTACAATTTTGTTCTGGGACTTTCTGTCAATCAGGAACACGTCGCTTTTTCTTGAGTGCTTCCTCCATCAAAGCAACTGAGAACTGGTGTGATGTCATCACTGGCAATATTACACTATCTGTGTGCCTTGCTCTGGTTTCACTTACTGGCAGTAGTGCTTTAATTACTCTGAGAGGCCCAGAGTCTAGGTGCTTACCCTTGCAAATGGTGTATGTGTTTTATGTTCTTTTTAAAGTGCTAGTGTAAAACTAATAGAGAAAAAAAATCACCAATACTTATACTAAATCTGACCAATTCAGAGCACACCAATTAGGTTTCTGCTTATGGACGACCATCTCTGATCTCTGCTTCAGAAAGAACCGAGGGAGATAAGCTGATCATGTTAGTTCATTAATATATATACTGACAGTTGAATGAAATATCTGCCCGCAGTACATAAACAGTGTCATCCACAAAAATGAGATTTTGCATGATTTTTTCTCTTCTGAATTATGTCATGAAGTCAATGGAATTTTTACTTTAAAAATGAAATCCAATGAAAAAGTACCTTAGCACAAAAGTAGCTTTTGTATTTGTCTGTCTCACTCTAAAATTCTAGCTGTGAAAATCATCTGATATACTGATATTATTTTTTGATTATTTCTCTGTCCATGTCCATTTTTCTGCCTGAGAAAATGCAGTAGGCTGTATACATAAAACACAGCACTACAAACTTGCATCGTTTCCCTGGTACATTTTATGACTGAACAAGCTCCCTGTGCAACTTCTTCAGATCTTTCAATAATGAAATCTGTTCATATTTCATCTTATCAAAAATAAACCTTTTTGATTGAAAATACATGATCTCTGTAGTATTTTTTAAAATTAAATTATGAAGGCAAGAAAAGAGTGAAAACAAAGGAGTAAAGGAAAGATCACTCTTTTACAAGAGAATAGGCTGAAAAAAGTTAGGAGAGAAATTTATATTAGGTTCATCATTAGTTGTGAGTAAAACGTTAGATAAGGAAAAAATACTTCCCACAAAAGATCTGAGATTTCTTCACTGCTGAATTCAATAACTTTTATAAGTTCAAAACACATTATTCAGTTGAGTTAAATATCTGAAACCAAAATAATGGAATGGCGAGTTGTAACAGTGCCCTGCCATCTATGGGAATACTCCCACAAACCTCCATAGGCTGATTTGGGCACAGTTTGGAGCATGTGATTTGGCTGATCTCTAGTGACTGACCTTGATGTGATCTGTTCTTCACGATGGTTTGCCATTGGTTTTGCTGAGAATCTAACACATCATGCTTATGCTATTTGGTAAGTAGAAACAAGATTAGTCACTTAGACGTCTAATGGCTAATTGTTTTCCTGGATGAGACTGCTCACATGCTTCAATGTAAGCGTGTGATTTGACGTTCACCTGAGCCAGAGTCTTCACTAGTCATTTGGGCAACCTCTACTGCAGTCTGCTCTTTCTGGAAAACAATGACTCTTTGCAGCCCACGAGAAGATGGTTACACTTTCTGAAGGTTTCCTTTCATTTTCACCGTCTCAGAAAAAAACCAAAACAAAACAAAGCAAAACCAACATCAGCCTATGCTTCAGTTAATTACTAAGAAAACTCCATGAAATATAAATAGGAGATGCAGAAGCAGAAATAAAAGAAGAAATAAGGATAGCATTATCCTCTTACTCACTCTGCACATGTATAACTTGTGTGCTGCAACCTAATTTGTACAGATGCAGTTTTCTGTTCCTAGGTCTCAAGGCAGTGGCATCCACTTGTAGCAGATGAGGGAGCAAAAGCACAGAAAGGTGAGATGTTCTGACTGAAGTCACACAGTATTTCAGTATTAGATCCACGTCACTCAAACACTTGCAGTCCCTTCTCCATGCAACAGGCCAGAGTCACTCCCAAATACATTCAGGGTCCTGCGCAGACAAATAGATAATCTAGCATTCTAGAAATTCTTTCTAGCACTTGCGGTTTTAAGAACGTATTTGTAAGCTTATTATGAGGGCTATTTGTTTGAAAGAGAGACTATGTTCAGACGACTGAAGAGCAGTGATTTTAAGAATAAATACTGAATATTGTGAAACTTCAAAATAGGTTTCTAGTGCAGCAATGTTATTGTTGGCTAGTAGTCAAAAAGCAGCGGTGGAAGAAAGAAGAGGAATAAAATTTAAAAAAAAAATTGTGTCTATGCCAGAATTGAATAAAAAATATATATATTCTGAGTTCCAAAATATATAATTACTGTTTGATTTTGTTTACATTCCTGACTTTGCCTGATCAGGATAAATAAATGCCTACATCGTAAAACTCAGACCACAGATTTTTCTGACCTGACTTGAAGATTTTGACATCTTAAAAATTTATCTGTTCTTGTAACATTTAAGTGGTTTTTTTTGCTGGTGCAAGAGGCTTGTTTTGTTAAAAAAAAAAAGAAAAAGCAAGCACTAATTCAGGACTTTTGTCATTCACTATTACTGTGAGTTGGAATAGTGAATGAAAGTGACTTAAAAGTTTACAGATATTACGTCAACTTATAAGACGAAGGATGTGACGTTTGAAATGAGACTGCTTCCAGGAGCTATATATAAGAAAATGACCCGTTTTTCTACTTCAGGTGTACAAATGAGTTCCACCATACGCAGAGATAGATGTGACACATTAATTCTATAGGAAAAAAGCATATTTTCTGGTAATTGCACTTTTTCACAGTGTTAAGGGTCTTTAGATTTGTTTGTAATGGGGAACAAGTAGACCCGTTTACTATGGCAATGAAGTTATGACAAGGGAAAGACTCTGGAACATAATAAAATATGATTGAACTTCAGGGCAGACATAGAGCTTTTCATTTAGAGCCATCACTCTGTGTGTACTCCAGTGACAGACCAGCCTCTGCCTGCTGGGGAGCAAAACCTTTCCACAGATGGGTGTGTGAAAGAGGCTGCCTCTGTGGTTTTAATGTCAGTGAGGCAGAGCCTCTTGATTATCTCCCTTCAGTCTGTAGTTCTGTTCTGCAGAATGGTAAGCGAAACCTGTGTCTCTTAAAATTTTCGAAACAACTTTTAAAGAACTTGACCATGACCTGTTATAAACAGAAATGTGCTAAAATCTCCCAAGGAAAAAGTCCTTTTTGATTTACAATGAGAATATCCTTAAATAGTAATCACTAAGTGAACTGGAAGTGCCTACAACTGATCATGGCTACTGCCAACATGGTTGTGAAAAAGCTTGTGTTTGGCAGACTGACTTGATTCAGCTGCCGTTTTGTGGTTACTGATTCGTGTTAGTGTCTGTATTAAAGGATCTGTGACAGTATAATCTGGGTTAAATGTGCTTTCATTTACAGTACTGAAATTGAAGACAGCTTTGTATACGGGTGATACTGCAGAGAACAGAACATGACCTGTAAATACACATGCATGTCCCCAAGGCAGACTTAAATGAAAATTCTGAATTTGAACTACATTATAATTTTAGTGAAGCTCTGATGCAGTGATGAGCTTCATGTCTTTCCTTATCATAACAAAAGTTGGATCTCATTTGCTCAGGTTACAAGAATATATTCTTAAGGCTATACAGGATTTACACTAGGGAAAACTTATTTCCTTAAACTTAATTTCCTTTGAATCTCTGAAAGAGTTCATCCATGTTTCAAACAAAGGCTCGTTTAAACAACTTATATTCTGCTCTGTGTTAGAAGATAGGATAATTTAAGCCTGCTTTACTTGCAGAACCTTTCCAGAAAGCTCCACAAAAAAGCTTTGTTTCCACACTACTGCTCAGCTTCTCCATCTTAAATTCATGTATTGCATTTGCATGAAGACAATGAAAAATATTCTCCATAATTAGAACATGATGAAAAATTAAAGGAAATTTAAGCCTACGGCAAAACCTCATTATTAAAAACAAAAACCCGAAAAGGACTGGACAAAACATTTTATAAAGGATCTTATGGAAGAAACACGATACTTGACAGAAAACCTGATCTTCTCCATATTTTTTTTTATTTAACTGCTACCTGAAGCATAAAAATTAAATAAATACTTGGATTTTGTGAGAATTTTACTGTCATTTTCTTCACTGAAGGTATTAGAGATCAGTGGAAGGATTCAGTGAAGACTGGGGCTGCTGCAGTGCTGCCTCTTCACCTCAGGATACGTATGTGGCCAGGCACTGCAGGCCTCAGTGCATCGCTTCTGCCCATTGAGCTATTTTGGTACAGCCCCGAACACTGCTGCTTCAAGGGAGAAAAAAACATGGTCAGCTGTAATTTTGAACTCATGGCTGTTGATAAAAAAAAAAACTTTTAAAAAGTGCCACCAAAAATGGATTAGAAGAGAAGGTGACTTGTGCATTCAAAGCACATCTATCTTCTGCTAGTTGTTTTTCTAAACCACTTTCCTCTGCTAACACCTACTCTGATTGGCACATTGACTTTGAGTAGCTGATTTCTGCAGCTTACCCAGCTGAGCAGTGAAACTTTGGTGATTCAGTGTAGAGGCTGCAAGGACCCTGGGGACTGTGGAGGCCTCCAGGAACACTCATATGGACTGGTGTGGAGATGACTTGTTCCAGCGCCTGCGTTTGCAACGTCCCTAAGAGATTCAGATTTCCGTCTGCGTGTAAAGAGCAGTGCATAGCAAACTGTAGGCATGTATAACAGCAAGTTTCATCTGTCCTTGACAATCCCAGGAAGAATACTACATATTCTTGAGTTCCAGTTACTGTCACTTTTCCTATGTCATATACAGTCATACTTTTCTTATAAGCACTTTCATATCAACTCCTTCGTGATAGCATTTACTACCAGCTTTGGTGGTGGAGGTTAATTTATCCAGGACTGTAAGGTAAGTTCTTCACCATGCATCCCAAAGAGAACCCTCACTTCTCCCACTGCATCCAGGACCCAGACCCCAGTGACCTGCACCAAGCTCCTAGACCTGCAAAGTCTTCATGCTGGTTTTCTGACAAACACCATACATATCTGAGCATTCTAGTTCTTCACTGTAATGGTTTTTCCCTCTCTTTATCCTTTCTGCTGCCTTTGAATATATAATGGGACAGAAGCTAAAGTGCCTCCATTGATGCGTATAAACAATGTATACGTACTCAGCTAATGGCAAACTGTCGAATCAGAGAGTCATTGAATAACTCAAGTTGGAAGGGACCCATAAGGATCATTGAGTCCAACGTCCTGCTCCTTGCAGGACTTCCTAAAATGAAACCATGTGACTGAGAGTATCATCCAGACACTTTGAACTCCGACACACTTGGTGCCATGACCACTTCCCTGGGGGCCCTGTTCCGTTGACCAGCCGCTCTCTCAGTAAAGAACCTTTTTCTAATGTCCAGTGTGAACTGCCCCTGGCACAGCTTCATTCCATTTCCTCGTGTCCTATTGCTCGTGACCAGAGAGAGGAGAAGAACACCTCCGTCTCTGCTGCCCTCCTTTGAGAAGCTGTAGACTGGGATGAGGTCACTCCTCAACCTTCTCCAAGATGCACAAGCCTAGTGACCTCAGCTGCTCCTTGTATAATAAGTCTTGCCCTCAAGGCCCTTCACCATCTTGATTGCCATCCTCTGGACACACTCTGTTTATGTCTTTCTTGTATTGAGGCATTCAAAACCACACACCGTACCTGAGATGAGGCCACACCACTACGGTGCAGAGTGGGTCAATCGCATCCCTTGACCAGCTGGTTATGCTGTGCTTGATGCATCCCAGGACACGGTTGGACCTTTTGGCTGCCAGGGCACACTGTTGACACGTACTCGACTTGCCACCGAGCCAGACCCCCAAATCTCTTTCTGACAGGCTGCTTTCCAGTGTCTTGTTCCCCACTATCTTATCCTTCCTGAAGAGCCTATAACCATCTATCATATACCCCAGTCACAGGACTTATCCCACTAGGCTTCTTTTGTACCAATAGTGCCATAGCTCTGGGATCAGGCCAAAGCTTCAAGCTCCTCTTGCTTATTCATTATATGTCTTTACATACTTCAACAGAAATCTTCAAATGTGATAGCGAGGATGGATTAATAGTCATATGTTTGGAAGGATGATACAGGTAAATAAATTTATAGAACTGATTATTAGAGGAAAACTGGGCTTTATTTAAGAAGAGCGGACAGGTGAATAGCAAGGTCAATAAATATTCCTGCCCACCTCCCTGTCTCTGTTTACGTTTTTCTTCTCTGAATCAGATTGTTGGTACATATTGTTCTTGTAAAGACAGGTTCACAAAATTATTTGTAGGTGTTTAAGTCTTGCAGCCACATTTAGGTTTTTGATTCATGTGCCTTCTGAGTATGTGGAGATAGAATTTTGTTTCTAAACCTGATTTTTCTCCCAGATGGAAGGAGAGATGGTATAAAGCATATATAACTTCTTGCTTTTCTTTCCAGTTTACGTTGTTGAGTGGTGCATTTTGTGTGCATCAGCATCCATTTACTGTTGGAAACAACAGCCAAAGAAATTAAATTTGTATGTAATACAAGAAGTGGACTCTATTCAGAGCCTTTGTCTCCTGTAGTTGCCTGCAGTCTGGGTATTGTTCTGAAGGTGTTTCATTTAAGCCATACATATACAGTGAAACAGAAGAGAACATTTTTTTCTGTCATTGCCCAGCTGACCAAGAATCATACTTTATCTCTGTCATCCAAATGGTTGATCAATTTAAATCTAACAGGTCCTGGAAAGCAGGGACATAACTGACATGGTGCAAGATTAATGTAGTTTAATACTGTGCTCTCTCTTTTGTTGCTTCTAAACAAAACCTCTGTTGGGTGGTCCTTGGCTTTCTTAAGTAGTGACACCGTGATTTTTCTTTGACTATGGATTTTGTTGGGAATGGAGCCCTTGCATTAAGGTGTGACTGATTCACATGCATTGCCATCTGCTGATGGCAGCTGAAACTGCAGCTTCTCAGGAGAGAGAAGAAAAGAAAAAGAAAAAGAAAAAGAAAAAGAAAAAGAAAAAGAA
>VWYH01001566.1:117809-188541 GCA_013399365.1 Pampusana beccarii | reverse complement strand
TTCTAATACACCCCAGGATGCCATTGGCCTTCTTGGCCACAAGGGCACAGTGCTGGCTCATGGTCATCCTGCTGCCCACCAGGACCCCCAGGTCCCTTTCCCCTACACTGCTCTCTAACAGGTCATTCCCCAACCTATACTGGAACCTGGGGTTGTTCCTGCCCTGATGCAGGACTCTTCACTTTCCCTTGTTATATTTCATTAACTTTTTCCTGCCCAACTCTCCAGCCTGTCTAGGTTTTGCTGGATGGCAGAACAGCCTGCTGGCATGTTATTACAGAAATCTATCAACTATATCTTTAGAACATGATTATTCTTTTTTTTTGTTTTTTTCTGAGTTCTTAAAACCATGGCTTATTACACACTGTGTAACTTTGGATTTTCAGAGATTATTTGAATGTTTTCTTGCATTTTGTTTTTGCATTAGAAATCTTTCTCAAGTATATAAAAGCACAGGAGCTAGGATGTTATGTGATGACTAATATGAGAATGCAGTAAAAGAAATAATAATAGTTCAGAAAACATGTTTTCTAGACAAAGGTGTAGGTCCTTTTATAGTTGTATGTGTAGACTTAATCTGTCTGGGAATATTTGAAACACAGGAAATAGGACTAAACACCTGGGTGCATTTTGTCTTTAAACTGAATTTCAAGTTAATACAAACAACAGGCACAAATATGTTCATAATTTCCAAGGAACTTCAGTGCTAAAATTTGAAAATGAAAAGGTAAGCTAGACAGAATACTGGATAAACTTCCAGATGAACTTCCTTCAGGCATCTGAACCACAGCTCCAGAGAAAAAACAAATGGCTTTCACTGTGATGTGGCAGGAGGATCCAGAAGTCACTCAAGAGCATCTGAGAATGTGGGGTATTTTGCAGATGCTTACTGTTTCTTTTTCAAGCTGTGTCACATTGAAAGAATTCCAGAGAAGGAATACTGGGGAAGCTCTGAAGGAATTATCTAGTTAAATACAGATTGAGAATTGTATCTTATGTTGTTTTATTTGTAGCATGTCATTTTATTTATAGCAAGCTGTTTTGAATCTTTTACTTAACAGCCTGACCTGTCTTGTTTATTAAATTTTTGCTTTGTTTCACCATTAAGCTTGTCTTGTGTTGTATATACAAGGTGAACCAGGGTAAAACTGGTAAACTTAGGATGTAATATCTGCATAAAGACAGAAGCAAGGAGTCTTAACGGAACTACAAGGACATGCAAATATAAACCAGGAGGTACATCAGCATCTTTCTTCTTTTGCCTTCAGAGGTTTTAAATCAGTGTCAGGGTGTTAAAGCTACACAATTTAAAAATGTCTAAGGTAAAAGTTGTCTTTCATGAGAAAAAAAAAAATCCATGTAACGTCCTCTGCGTGCTGAAGTGTAGACCTGCATACAGCATCAAAGTGTATTTGTGTGGACTATGTGCAACATCCTTGCTCTGTAAGATGTTAGTGATAGTTGTAAGTCAGTATAGTGCAGGAGAGGTTTTATTTTTTTTAGTAATAATAATAATAAAGAAGGTTAACAACTTCTTCTATTCTTTTGACCCTAGCATGCCAACCCTAAGTAGTAAACTAAACATTCATGAAAGATTAATCACTTAGGAAATTAGTATCTTCTTATATTTCAGGCAGTGAAACTTCACCAGTGCCATCCGTTCAGTGACAGACAGCAGACAGGACGATGCTGATGTGCATTTCATCTTGAACTCTTCAGCCTTCAGACGATCTCTAATATAGGAAGCAGCTGGAGCAGCCCTGTGAAATACAGTCGTGATGCCTCAACATGAAAAGCCAACCACAGTTGAAGAAAATGGTAATTACAACTATAATTATACATCTTAAGCACATATCCATTTTCTGGATGTAGTGTGCAAGTTTTGTTTTCTTCTTGTTCTTTCTAATACAAACTGTCCTTTGTCACAATTAATTATCTTTTGATCAGAAATGTATTTTACTTGGCTTTTGAAAGCAGATTTGCTCTGTAAGTTGGTTAGTTGCCGCATGGCAGTGTGGCTTTCCACTGGTTCATAAGTCAAGAGTGCAACCACAGCCCTGTTACTTGTCTTACATTTATATGCAGTTTATAGGAAAGATTAATAAAACAAGGATATTGTGTGGCTTCTGTAAACTGCACAAAGGCAATGCCTTCTTTTCTTATTGCTTTCAGTGTTCGATATGAAACGTCAAACATTTTTCATAGTAAGATTAATAATATTCCTATGCTAGTAATGCACTCTTCTTGATGTAAGAAATGTTTTTGTAGGATGATAATGCCTAATGGCTTATTCTGGCAAAGTGCAAAGCAACTCTTTGATATAGGAAGTACTTTCAGTTCTCGTGGGCTAGTCTTTCCAAAATATGTATCCTTTTCTGTGGAACAGGCATGACATTTCTGATCTTCACCATGGAAGAGAGTTGCCAGGAACCTTATTTGAGACCAGCTTCTGAATGAATTAATTAGGTCTTGCTGAGTACCAGGGTTGATACTACTAAACAGTGTTTTCCATATTTTTAATCCACATTCATAATGTCCGGTAGTAATAAAATGGGATTTGCCTCCATAGAAAACATCAGAAGAGAATACCTAACATTTCAGCAGACTAGAACATATAGCTGATTTTAAGAATTCATCCTGTTTTGTTTCCTTTTGTTGTCTGATCACCTTCATTGTTTTTTTCCTCAATTTTTTTCTACAAGTCCCATTACTGACCAATTTAATTTTCAAGCAGTACGTGGTAACGGAGCTCATTGTAACATGAGCGAAGAATAGATTTTAATATAGCATAGGAAAAATACCAGTTTCAGCAGACTTTTTATCTGAACAAAAACCAGAATGAGACTGTCCATAGAACATACACATTTTAATAATTATTTCTAATGAACAAATTCTTTTAATATGAGGGATCTAAGTTAACCTTAGATATCTGCCTTCTACTTGCAGATATCTGAGTGAATTGACTTTCCTTTCAATTCAGTAACTTATTATTCATTCAAAGTATAGAGGTTTGCATTCCCACAGTGAACAAAACCCACACATCTGTTAATTGGAGAAGGTTGAGATATTTAGGTTGTAGAATCATGATCACTCTTCGATGCATCTTGCACGAAAATTTATACTGTACATAATTTATAATAAAATTTAGCTATCTTAATGACAGTTATTAATATATTTGGAGATGAAATCATGTGCATAAATTCAAGACTCAGTTTTGATTTTTAAGAAGACTTAAAAAGCTGGAGTAACACGAGATACTTTCAGAATGCGGTTCTGAGTCCACTTTTGACTTAAAATGTTCTGAGGGCTGGAGCTAGTCAGCACAGCTCAGGGATTGATCTAGTTGCAATTTCTTTACAGGAGGTTTTTCTTCATCATTGCTGACTGTCTTGAGGAGTATTCTTGCAAAGAATGGACCACCCCAACAATGGCAAAAATGAGGTCTAGGGCTATACATTTTTACTTTCTGATACCTTTAGCTCTAGTGAAGCCCTGATTTGGCCATTTTTCTTCTTTTGTAATAAGTCTTCTGCAATATCTATTATAGCAGGAGATAGTAAGAGAACACTGTGTTCACGAATGTGAATTCATTGTTCTGTGCTTCTCATACAGGAAAAGAAGACTTAGGGCACAAATCTTCAGAGTGGGTATTTTAAAAGGATCAGACGGGAAGTGCCTGTTCTCTAAAAATAACAAAGGGAATCTGTGGTGAGCTGGTCAGCTTCAGGTACCAACCTTAAAAGAGTTGTCTTCTTATGAGATAGTAAAAAAACCAATTGACTTCATATCTACTAGGACTGCTAAATTTATAACTTGAACATAAAGGATTTTTTCCATGTTAACATGTTCCTTCTGTCTTAACAAGACTATGAACGAATAACAATAAGCTAAGTAAATAACATTTCAGAACCTGGAAAGGTCAGATTGTTATGATTTACTGCAGTCCCACACTTCCCAGAATATATTGGACACTTAATATTCCGATCCTAATTCTTGCACTAAAGACTGCAATGTAAATGAAAAATTGTCCACCATCACCCCAAACATGTGATGAAGAAGCAATGCAAACATGTATTCTCCTTGTTTTATTGCAGTAACCAGTGTGTCCTGCAAGCTGGTCAGATCTCTAGTTTTGGGTAAGACAAAGCGCTACATGGTTAGGTCTATGTCTGGCACAGGTAGGATAACGCAGGTGTATCCACAGAGATAGTGTAAGACACAGTGGCCTGCAAACGTATATCCGTGCTTTCCTGAAAAGAGTGAAGTACTGAGGAGTTTCTCACTGAATTATCTTCCTCCTCTGACTTCTGTAGTTTTTATAATAGTAAATAGTTATATAATGGTTTATAGTAGTTTTTCTACAGGACAATAATATAGCGCCTGGGGAATGCACTCTACTGTTTCTCTACGTTGTGGTTTATAGAAGAAGATCTAAATTTAGTACTAAACTGCATTTAGATTTACTATCGCCATGAAATGTAATTTGTTTATCATTGAAATGCTTCTCCCATAATTCAGTAAGACAGCGTTTGCCATGAACAGCTAAAGTGCTGAGTTATGAGCTGCCCAGCCTCTTGCTTTCCTCTTTGATAAGTATTACAGAGTTAATGGCCTGAAACAGCTTTTTAGTAATAATCGTGTTAAGTACAGAAATGATTACTTTTGACTCTTATTGCTCAAACGCCCAATCAGCTAACAACATCGGTCTTCTAACGACATGTGTGAAAGCCCCAAACACAAAAAGACAATTATTAATACAGCTTGTCTGAATTACAGGTCTCCAGGGCTAGCTGTAATGTGGGTGTGGTGTGGGCTGGTCTATGTATCCTGTAAGAACACATGCATACGCACTATTCAGGACAGACCTCCGGGGTGCTAAAGCTCCTTCGTCCCTCCCCTCAGCAATGTTTTCCCTTGTAAACATTACAAACTGCTGTCACAGCTGACACAACTGAATAACTTTTAGTTCTACCCTGAGGTCCCTTTTTTGTGCTAGTGACACAGCTCATGACATAAAGTGTGAGGTAGCTGGAGGGCTAGAGTGTCGTCCTTAACTTCCAGCTTCTCTGAAAAATAAATATTAATACAATGTTTTCTGCGTTGTACCCCAAGATCTCAGAGAGATCTTTTATTCTGTGGATACACCAGAATCAGAAGGACGAACCTCTAACATTCTTTGTAACAACAGGTTTCATCTCTCTATGAGCACGAGGCTGTGAAGACAGGAAAGTTCTGAAGTTCAGTTTGAAACTATAATTTTAAATTTTTGCAGAAATAACTTTTAAAGCTGCACTTGTGCTTGTCGGGAATGTCTGCAGTAACCACTAATCTTCTAGCTGCATGCTTCCATGTAATCACTGGTCATTTATTTCTAGGCTTTTGTTTGATTTTATGGTTTTGCTTCGTTTCTTTGAAAACTTGTTATCACTCATGTGGCTGAGGATTTAGATGAAAGAAAGACATAAGCAGACAGGAGTCACTACTCAGATACACTCCCTACTCACAGTTTTCCCAATACTTTCTTCAAGCAACCTGAAATCTGTTAACTAGTTGAACACTGTTTTACCTGAAATGTTGGATTCTGACTAACATGTTTGTTATATTTACACTATTAGAATTAATTAAACCCAACAGCTACCTCCTGGCCCGCCTAAGCTTTTGTGTTGCTTAGTCTACTGTCACTTCTACTATTATATCTATCTGATGTCAACTTGAGCATGATACACCTTGATTTCTAATGCATGTTCCAGTATATACAATAAACCTCCAGCTGTTTGCTTGTTGTATGCACTCATCAGAATCTGCAGCGAGGCCAATTTTGTACCACTACAGTGCTTCCCTGGGAATTTCTGCTTGGCTGGAGGAGATCAGCAAAAGCATTAGTTGCAATATAAGACCCTGCCCCATTGTTGCATGAAAAGTATCTCTTTAGAAGCATCTGGCTTCATCTTTGCAAGATTTCAATAGCAACGTAATGATCTTTCTCAAATGCAGATCTTGTTACTGCCAGCAGCAGAAGGCATATGTCCAAACAGAACAAAAGAATGCTTATTTTCACATTCCACTGGTGATATTGAATTATAACATTTTTTGCATAGTCTTAAAAAATTATTGTGCAGATGCTGTGGAAATGCTAGAAAAAGTAATTACAACGAAATGGAGGGACTCTCTACATGTATTCTGGTTTTAAAATGCCTGTCAAATTCTGGATTATAGCCCTTTGCCTGTTATTGCATGAAGTGAAATGACCCCAGATTCCCCCTTGTTTGCAGCATTACATATTTTACTACTTTTCTTTGATACTAGATAAAGCTAAGGAGTAGTGTCTGATAGTTAGCTACAGTAGCCTCTAGATAAATCAATTTGTGTATAAATTTTCGATGAATCACTAGTGGCTTATTAAAATTTATATAAAGAACTAGGGAACTAGTGAATGGGTAGAGTAAGACAATATAAAGAAAAATTCAAAAGTATTACAGATGAATGAAAAAGGAAGAAAAATGTAGTTTCTTCTTGCCTGAAAAATCCAACTATGACATGATCGTGACATCAACTGTCCTGTCTGTACGGAGGAGGAATTAGACAACATACGTCTGGAACTTACATGATATGTAAGAGCAGAAGGACAGCTGCCTGTTTCTATTCATGGTAATATTTTTTAGTCTTCTCATTAATCTCCTGCTACTATATATTTTTATGTATTCTACTGCTGTGTCTCAAGTACTGTCCCATGTGTACAAGATCAAAGGCACCTCAAGAGAGCCTAATAGCTCCTGACTACTCAGGTATTAGTCAGGTTGCTTCTGACAAAAACATTACTGGTGAATGCCACTAGCAGTTTCAAGAGTAACCTGTTCAATAGCATATTTGTACCAATATTTGCAAAGAGCATATTAATTACATATTATGATGGATATAATGTGTATGAGAGGGGTATTTTGTTTCTTCTCTTTATATGCATGACACTAGTTTCAAAGTGTACCAGGCAAATGAATTGGATGCTTTCCTGGTTACTGATGGGTAGCAGAGACAGCATCTCCTATTGAACTTATTGAGACTGAAAAGCTTAAGCAACAGATCCACCCCAAAACAAAGATACTTCTGAACAGAAATACTACTTGCTTCTGTAAATAAGCTCTCTCTCTTAGAATCTCCAATGTTTTTATCATCTTCTGACTAGTAGAAGAGAACTGTTGTACAGCATACAAGCAAGCTGGGTCAACTTTTGTCACTTTGCTTAGAGATTTGGTTGCTGGAACGGAAAGTAAGTCTCCTCTTTCTTCTGGGACTGCTCTCTGCAGCCATGCTGCAGCTGTGAAGCTTCATGCCCCCCAGTCATTCAAATCAGAAAGAGATTATTTTAATATTCTTTAATCTCAGCTAGTGCCTATCTTTCATATGTTTAAAAAGATCTCTGAGAATTGCCTGAGAAGCATTTTAATCTTCCTTGTTCTTTTCAGCAAATTGTGGGATATTGCTATCGTGTTTGTTTTTTGAGGGTCCTCCTGTCCTACCTATTTCTTCCATGAGAGGGAGTTCTTCACAGCATCAGTTTGGGGCTTACTTATTTGAGTGCTGAGGGAAAAGTGTAACTATTTTTTCTGTCTTCATCTTATTTCTCAAAAACTTTTGACGTGTTCCAAAAAGCTGGGTTTGTGACATGGTGTTAGAGAGTAAAATGCAGTAATCGCCAAGAATTTATTAAAAATCCCACATTCCCAATGACTGATCCACACTTCAATTGCACTGGCCTTTATTTTCGTTCCACAGATGGCAGTGATGTTGACAATGAAGAGGGCAGTGCAGCTGAGAATGAAGAAAATGTTAAAGGAACAGGTCAGTAGTGTGGACTACTTTGGGTCCACACTCAGATGTTTTCTGATTATCTGTGTTAATGAAGGAGAACGAAAGTCCTTCCTCTAACATACTGCCTTTGCCAATGTGTTCTATTGTTATTTTTTCTCTATCATGGATAAAGTGGGGAAGAGAGCAACACCAAGAACCAGAAGGGGACACGCTAGAGGGAGAGCCAGGCATGGTGGTGAGGAGGATGAGGATGACGAAGATGGAACAAGGAGAACTGGGTATCGCAGGCACAGAAACCGTAGAGGACGGGGAAGAGCAGCTGGAAATGAGGGCAGTGATTCTGATGCAGACCCTGCAAAAGCCAGGAAGAATCAAGCAAATCAGAAATCCAAAGAAGATGATGAAGAAGAAGAAGATGAAAAAGGAGGTAAAAGTGGGAAAGGCAAAGGTGAGAAGAAACAAGACAAAAAGCCTGATAAGAAAGGAAAAAAAGAGAAGGCCAACAAGAAGAAAAAAGACAAAAAGAAATCAGGATCTGGGTAATTCAGTGAATTATTTTTTCAACATAAAACAATGCTCATCTTATATAAAACTTGTTTTCATATATAGCTTCAAAATATTAAGGACCTTAATATTTATCTTATTATATATTAATATATATTATATAGTATGTATATATAGTATATAATAATATATATAATATTTATCTTATTATATATTATATTAAAATTATTATTACTCCCTTACTCATTATAGACCAATTAGAGCTGGACAGATTTTTTTTTTTCTATTAGTGTAAAAATGCTGGCTCAGTGAAATGGTAACTTTCCGCAAAGCCATATCTACTTCAGTGTAAAGAACTTAGTAGTTTGCCACAGGCAAACTCAAGCCTGGCTTGAGTTCCTATTCGATCTGGTCAGATAAAATAGGAACTCAAGCCAAGCTCACCCTAATTGTAGTTAAATATCCTAAATTGTTCTCTGGTACAGAGAACAGCTCTCTGGAGAAATAGAGTGAAAGAGTGAAAGTGACAGATGAGGGGAGCAAATGACAGAGTGAGGTGATAACATGTGAGATCTCTCCTTCTTTTTCTTTCCCCCAAACTAAAATCCCCCAAATACTAAACTGATAACCCTCCAAAAACCCCAAATCAGAACCAAAGTCTTAATATTCTTCACAAGACTGAATTCTTGTTTCCCAGCCAGGTTTGAGACAGCTTTTTATAAACAATCAGTGCCAAAATTTCAAGAACCCAGAAGCAAAGACTGAGAAGGGGTTTTCCAGTCTCTCTCCCACTCACTCTCTCTGAAATATTACTGTTCAGTTTTCCAAAGCATTTGATTCAACCTGGAGTCTTTGGAAGACCCAGCTGATGCAGAGCACTTTTGAAAATTATTTTTTATTTTCCTGGCACCCCGTCGTTCCATTGTCCCTGTCCTTTCTCATGATATTGAAAGGAAACAACCCCTGGGAATGGTGTATAACGGAGCATATGAAGCTAGGCATGCTTATCTCAATGGAGAGGTAGAGAGATTCCTCTTCTCCCACCCAGTACTTGCTACAGCTGTTTGTGTTCCCGAAGGCATCACTGGAGAGCACTCCAAGAGTCAAGGGAAAGAAAAAAATACAGTGAGATGTTGTTCTATTAATTTGTTCACGATCCCCTTTTAATATACTTCTACTTAATTTGCCTTCCCTACAAGAACGTCTAAAATCTTTGTGCTGGCTCTTCACTGTAGTGCAAATCATATCCTTCTGTGCAATGCCCTCTACTGACATAGCAACAGTCTGGAATGTGTCAATTCACGTTCCTCTGCTCATTATTGTCTTCTGTTGTAAACATTTATTGAGTGTTAATTAAAGGAAGACAACTGAAAATGTAAAATTGAATGAGGGCACAGTGTTTTTAATTGTCTTCCAAAGTTCTTGTAAAATACATATGTTTGGGCTAAATAATTGGAAATGGCTACCTGGATCCAGACTTGGTTCCTACAGTAGTGAGCACAACATTTGAGGGAAAACTGAGGATGCTGTGGAAGACACCTAAGAGCATCGTATTTTTAGATTTTTAGGGAACAAGCTTGACAAGATAGAAGAGTATAGTCTATATGTAAGCATAGTTTAAAAGATTTTTAAAAGATAAACCAAAATCAGGTAAGAACAGAGGAAAATAGGCTAGTCATCAGTTCAGCTGTGATTCAGATAAAGGATCTGCAAGTGTTCAGGACAGAAGAGTAACAGTATAGAAATGCAGCCTGTCCAGCAAATCCATGAAGACCTCTTACAACAAATGTTGTGTGCTGTTTAAAAGTGCATCTTGTCGGTGTAGTTTTTTAATTGCAAAGATGTTTCAGCATGAAAAAGCATGATGAGAGTAAAATGAGGAGTTGAGAAAGAAAAAAAAAAAACCCTCATAAACAAAAAGAAAAGTAAAATTAAATGTGATATTATTCTGCAGGGAGATAATATTGTACTTGCTCTAAAAACACTGCTCTTTTTGGCTAGGTCACAGTACAAGTCAATCAAATCTGGTGCTGTCACCCTCTTTCTTCCTACTTTTCACCTAAATCAGGAAGACCTCTTTATGCCCTAATTATTCTACATAAAGGACATAAAGGAATCCTAGATAAGCTTGTGCTGATTCTTCTATTTTCTTTAAACTGATTGTTTTTATATCTGTTAATCTGTGGTAGTGAATTTCACAGGGAAATTCTATGGGAAAAGGAATTATTTCTGGGTGAGTTTTGAATCTTCTGCTATAGATGCTGTTGGTTGTCCATGCAGCTGATTGTGTGAGGAGGGTCTGCTCTACGCTGTTCATAATCATCGTTCCAAAATATTAATGATAAATTGCTCCTTGTAGTCTCACTGTGAAGATCTCTGATATTCCTAGGTTGAAAAGCTATTTTGTTCTTTACTGGCTTGTCTAATTGTGACTGATTTGCCTTAGATAGAAACCATATGCAGTCACTTGAGCTACAAATCCTCAGTCTTATATTCTGCCTAGCCTGTGCAATTTCTGTTTTTACTCTACAGGTCTATGTATGAGCAAATCAAATGACTTTTAATAGGATTATTCAAGAGTATAAAGCTTATGTAAAAGTCCAGGGGTACATGTAAGATTAAGACAGTACAGGCACTGCATCTTTTTGCTAGCAGAAGGTTGCTGAAGAGAACCAAGTGCCAGGGAATGCTATGGGGATTATCAATAAACAATAGAATTTTTACAAAAGCTAAGAAGAAATGTAGTCAAATTCATTCACTTGTCACTCTAGACTCTTAAAGTCTTACCAGTTTGTTGTTGTGGGTTTTTTTTCCCCTGAAAACATCCAAGAAAACATTTTCATCTTAATTTTTATGTCTATAAAGTGGCTTTTACGAAAGTCATGAGTAAAATAGATTACATCTGTAAAGAGGAGATGAAACTAAAAGCAAAACTCAGATGTATAATATGGACATAAAACCAAAACACAGGTGAATAGTGTGAGAAAGTTTATTATGTGTGTGATTTAAGGAAGAACCATTGATTTCAAGAGCTTTACTGACATAGGAAAAGATGCATTGCGTGCATTGAATTGGACCCAAGGAAGATGGTGGCTTGATGTTAAATTGTTTACTGACATTTTATGCTCTGTGTTAACCTGAAGATCATACCAAACCCTTGTGGCCTTCAAATGTAAGAATCACAGTTTTTCATGAAAGGCTGAAAATTTTGTTTGCATAAGACAGAATTTTGACTTCCTGGATTGAATCTCACAGTGTCCAATCACTCAAGCTGAAGGAAAAATCTGCTGTAACTATATAAAGTTTGACTACATAGTGCAAACACTCTTGAAAATACAGATTTCTTAAAGATTCTTAGAAATTAGGAATTTTTATTATTTTTCTGGTTCCAGAGGAAAGTGAAAAATGAAAGATGAGGTGTGTTTGTAAAGACAAAAAAAGCAGTAGTGAGCAACGGGCACAACAGCCGATATTATCCCTACATTATCTGTGTTCTTCTCAGCTTCCTTTCCTCAGTGAGCTCACTGCATTAGCACCTACTGATCATATTCCCCACTGCTCTCACTGCAGTCTCCTAAGAATGCATACTTCAATTTTGCATAGCCCCGCAAACTTCTGTCAAAGGATATCCTCAATATTCAGCACATTGCTGTCTGCTTTATAAAATGCAAAGCACCTGATTGTAACAACTAAGAATTTAAAGTTCTTTTAAAATGAGACTCCTTTAATCCTTCTATTCTTCTTAAAGACGCAATTATTTTTGCATTACAATGCCTCAAAATAAAATGCCCAAATATAATAATTGACGTTCAACTGCTTGACCTCAGTTTTCATACAGTTCTTCCCTTGCTTGTCACAATACTGGCGTAACACTAAATGTATCTGCTGTTCAGCAGCAATCTTTCTTTCTGTAGATTCAAATTTTCTGTGGCACTATTTTTTATCGCATGAAGTCTGAAATTTTATGGCTAATGGGTTCAACTTTCTAACATGATCATCTTTTGAATCTTTTTGAGTCTGTAATAGCAGGGCATCTGATAACTATGAAAGTCTCTTTTCCTGACTAATTTATCTGCTGTGTGTTTGAAATTTTTAAACAGATGAAAATTAAAGATACTGAGAAATTTGTATTTTGCTGTATTGCAAAAAGAATTTTGCTTTTATTACATTTGTTTGTTTTGAAATTTTTCATAAATATTCTTACTGATAAATTCTTTTGTCCTTTCTGTCACACAAATAAACTCTTTGACCTTATGTTACAAAAATCTTTAACCACAGTTATGTTATCTGTTTTAGTAGATGAAAAAGTTTATAGATTTTTTTAATGCAGAGGATAGAAACTATACAGCTAGGTGACTTTAACAATGAATTGTTCAGCTCTAACATCAAATTTTGAATATCAGACTCTCAGAAAGTTGAATTGTAAGCCAAATAATGTTTGATAAAGTCTGAATGAACTGTTTCCCCCCAAAAAAACCCTAGAAAACCATTTTAAAATATCTGCTGTACATTTTTAAACATTCAAAACAGGAAAGAAAAAACAAAGGCAAACACAACAAGAAACAAATAGCACTGCATCAAACTGCTTTTACTAAGAGCTCACTTAGTGGTAGTTGTCACTGTCAGGTGTTTAGGGCAGGAAGTTCGAGTCTAATGGTTTTCTTCTTATCATTTTCCTGCTTGCTGACATAAGAAGAGGAAACACACGTTGCTAATGATTTGCTTTATGCCATTATCTGAGATACAAGGTTGCTCACAGAAAAGGATATCTATGCAGGTTTTAGGAAAGTGGATGTTGCCTTAATCAGCTATGTCTTCCAAGGATACTGCAAACCAGTACATGGATAAGAAGGTCAGGTTGCAAACACAAAACATCTGGAGATGCCATTACTATTGCATCTGCTTAGTCTGAGTGCTAGGACACATCACAGCTTGGCTGTCATGTAGCTTTGAATCATTCCTGTCTCTGAAATGTTGCTGCCTTGATCAGTGGACAGGCTGTGTTCTGGTGTTTAAGCTTGTCTTTGCTGTGGCTGTTATGTCCTCTCCCTCTCCCTCTCCCTCTCCCTCTCCTTTTTATCCTCTCCTCTGTCACACTGAAGTGAACAAGTTCATTTTTATGGCTGCAGTTACAGTGGCCCCACTCTCCATGGTATTCTCTGGGTGTAGTGCTGGTTCAGCTGTTGCTCTGCACTTCGTGTGCAAGCTTTGTGTTTCATATTAAAATTAATAACAGGTCTAAGTGAGCTGTGTCCTCCCTTCTGTGCAACAGTGAAAGCATTTATCTAGGTGTCAAAGCTAACAAAAATTAACACCAAACATGTGCTTCAGTGAAAACTTCTGGCTTTTCTGAGTTTTGGTGACAGTTCTTGTTCCTGCTTTTGTTTGAAGATCTGATTCTGATTCTGAGGAGGAGCTGATTACAGAGGAGGAATTGGCCAAGCTGAAAGAAGAGGTAGAAGAAAAAAAGAAGCTAATTGCTACACTACGAAACAAGCCATGGAAGATGAAAAAGAAGCTGTCAGTCCTGAAGTACGGTTTGATTTCCATAATGAATATCTGCTTTGCACTTAGCATTGTTTTCCTGAACCTTCACTTTATTTCTACACCTACTAACACAATTAATTTTAAACCATCTCTAGTGTCTTTTTTGCAGGATGTGCTTTCACAGGAATTGGAGGTAAATGGCATTGCAGATCAGTGCTTTCTTGTCTCTGTAGACCAGAAATCAAATATAAAAAACTAGTTATTTTTCTTTTTTTTTTTTGTTTTCATCACATCCTTCTGAAATATTTTTCATTTCATTGAGTTAATGTTGGTAAATTCATCCTTTGTTAAGTTTAATATCTCATTCTAGAAAAAACAATGGAATGTCAGGAATATCTCAAGATTACCAGGGTGGGAAGAGAGGATTTATTTTTTTATTCTAACTTTTTGGAAAGAAAAACAGTTTTTTTTTTTTTTAACTTATAAAAAAAGCAAACTTATTGGAAATTGAGCTCACATTTTTGTGCATTGTTAGCTACAACACATATAAAAGTGTATTTTGCCCTAGCAAACCTATCACTACATTTTCATTAAGGCTAAAAATTAAGTTTTCATTTACAGTTAAATTTCTACAAGGCATACGAAACTGGGTAAACACAGAGAACTTTGTTCTTTAGTCAAAACAGTATGCTTCTCTGTTTTGAATAACTCATTTGCTGCAGTACTGCCCAGACACCAGCAAAACGTATGATCATGTTTTATGAGACACATCTAATAGAGAAAAGATTGTTTCTCGTCCAGACAGTTTTTCTTTCGGATAGAAAACACAGACATAATGGTATGAGAGAACATACGAAATACGGTGTGGAAGGCCTACAGATTTTTCCTTCTAGAAGGTAAGGTCATTTCGGGAAGGATATTGTTACAAAGAGGAAATGGAAGGTATGTTGTGAAAGAAGCTGACACGGAAAGGAGTATGAGAGAATAGAGTACCTAAGAGATGTAGAGTGGAAGTGTAGTGGAGGTAAGAGAAATTTCAGAAAAAAACCCCGGATGAGCAGATTAGATAATCAGATAGCAATTTCATTATTTTGCGTAGTCTATAACTGAAGAATCTCCATGTACATAAAGTTAAAATATGTTGTATTCTTACGATAATATGAACATATCTTATGTTTTTATAGCCATTCTTCTATCTCAGCATTCTTAGCAATTCCTAGTTCCTAGAAAACTTCCTAGCCTGGTATGGCTGTTGGAATATAACTCATTTGATTGGCTATTAAACTGCAACACACAGTCCAAGGGCAATCAAAAGAGACTTCCAGACCTTGAGACCGTTGATGAGGGAATATGGAGCACAGGCAACTTTTCCTCTGTCCTTCCAATTGAAGTCAGTGATACTGGAAGCTTAAGCGATGGGATGCCACCCGGAAGTACCTGGACTGCCTTGAGAAGTGGGCCAGTATGTATCTCATGAGGTTCAACAAGGCCAAGTGCAAAGTCCTGCCTCTGGGTCACAGCAACCCCCAGTGTCAACATAGGTTTGGGGACAAAAGGGTTGAGAGCAGCCTTGGAGAGCAGGACTTGAGGATACAGATGGATGAAAAACTGGACATGAACCAGCAATGTGTGCTTGCAGCCCAGAAAGTCAATCATATCCTGGGCTGCATCAAAAGGAGAGTGGCCAGCAAGATAAAGGAGGTGATTCTGCCCCTCTACTCTGCTCTGGTGAGGCTCCATCTGGAGTTCCGCATCCAGCTCCAGAGCCCTCAGTACAGGAAATGGACTTCTTGGAGAGGGGCCAGGCAAGGCCACAAAAATGATCAGAGGGATGGAAGACCTCTCTCATGAGGGAAGGCTGAGAGAGCTGGAGTTGTTCATTCTGGAGAAGAGAAGACTCTGGAGAGACCTTATTGTGTTCTTTCAATACTTAAAGGGGACTTATGAGAAAGATGAGGACAGAGTTTTAATAGACCTTGTAGTAACAGGATGAGTAATGTTTTTAAACTAAAAGAGGGGAGATTCAGACTAGATATAAGAAAGAAATTTTTCATAATAAGGGTGGTGAAGTATTGGAACAGGTTGCCCAGAGAGGTAGTAGGTGCCCCATCCCTGGAAACATTCAAGGCCAGGCTGGATGGTTCTCTGAGCAAGCTGATCTAGTTGAAGGTATCCCTTCTCATTGCAGTGAGGTTGGACTAGATGGACTTTAAAGTTCTCTTCCAACCCAAATCATGCTATGATCTATGATTAACAACAGCTGGTTGTCTCAATCTGCTTATATGACATTGTAAAAAGACGTGTTTGAGGACACCTGGCAAACATATCTGCAGTGGGCATAAATGTTGATTAACTACAGTTGTGTAGTTTTCTAACTAAATTAGATGTGTAATTTTTAATGTTATATATTTTAGCTCAGCCACTAGTTGTGAGGTTGAATCAAGAATCAATGAACACCTGCAGCCTTGTGACACAGATGTGTCATCCTTCCTGATCAGAAGGAGTGGGAATATCTGTCCTTTCCGGCTTTAAAATCTATGTTACTATGAAATGTTTGTAACTGGATGGCTGCTTCTAGTCAGCCTCAGTGAATGCGAAGTTACTGTTCCTTTTTTATTCTCTGACGTGGGCTTTCCCAATCATGCAAATGGTGAGTTTTCAAAATCTCGTCCTTCTTATCTGCCTTTTTATCTTAACAATTTTTTATTATTCAGGGTGAAGTGATCCTTGTACATTCAGCATGGGCAGCAATTCTACCTGAAGGTCCATTAGTTTATCAACTTTTAATTTCCTATGTTTATGAAATCTAGGCTGGGAGACTAGACATGCATTCGATTTTATTTACTGACAGAATAAGTTTTATTTTAGTTAAAAATAAGCATTAATGTGCTATTCAGGCAGTTCGCACCAGTGTTTTTGTTTTTCTGTGCTTTGCTACAGTCCTCTCTGAAATAAGCTTGGAAACATATTATCAGCCTATTTGCCCTAGAAAAATGTGTATTTCAAGAGCAAATTATAGTTCTTAGCTTAGCGTAGCTATTTCGGACTATGTTTATTAACTGAAGAGTTATGCTTATTACTAGGTTTCTTTGTCAAATAAGATTCCCCAGATAGTCACCTTTTATTCCAAGCGTCCCATTCGAATTATCACACTTCTGTACAGACTTGTGCATATCTCAGCAGACAAAACACATAAACCTAGCAAAAAACTGGAATAAAAAATAAAACCTGATAATTTTTGATCACATTTTTCAATGTGTGTACTGAGAATTAGGCATTTAAATTAACGTTTAGTGTGTTAGATGAAAATTACGGAATTTGGAAGCACTCAGTACCTTTGAAAAAATCAAAACAAATAATTTACATACCAAAATACAGCCACAGGCAAAGTTTTCTAGAGGCCTCTTTTCACAATTGGCTCTTTGGAGCCCCTGTTCAACTGACTTGCAATGAAAAGCTTGGTGTTATTATGGTGCTTAAAATAAGAAGTAATATTTTGTCAATGGGCTCACTATTATGATTGTGTTTATAACAATACAGACATACCTATATCAGCATATTTTAAGGTGTTTGCATATTTTTTTCATATTTTAGTGAGTTATTTCAGATTTATTCCAAAATCGTTAGTCTGATTCATTTGCATTGTTCTTGTACGCATGGAAAATAGACACACACTGGCTTTAACTGCCTTTAACTTGTTAATTAATAACAAGTGATTTTGAATACTCTTATATTAGCATCTCTTGCTGTTGAAACTTTTGGTCAACAGTTATTATTAGCAAGTATTTCCATGTGTCATCTGCTTCTTCCCCTGCACAGGTTTCAGAGTATCATGAGACATGTGGGGGAAAACAAAAAGAAAAGTCTATCGTAGAGGTAGAAGAAGAAATTTCCCTTGTCTTTGTCTTCTAGTTTCCACAACAGAGAGATACTTACAGCAGAGAAATACTTCACTGGAGATTTCTTCTCAGCATTATCGGAAATGTTCTTTACTGTGAGCCAAAACCCACTTCCATGTTTGTTCTGTATTAGCACCTATGTTTTTCCAAGAATGGAAAAAAAATGATCCCTAGGAATGCTCAAGGATTTGTTACATGTTCATGGCAAAATAAGACAAAAAATATACTTTTGCATTTTATTTTAAAAAGTGAATATTTGGGTTGATTAGGACTTTTAATTCCAAATATTATTTTTTTTTTTAAGGAAGTGTTAATTCATCAGAACAAACTATATTTGGAGAGAGATTTATATTACACTAAATCTTGTGTTTTAAAAAAGTGATAAGAAACTTTAAATTGTTGAAACATTTTGTTTAATCATTTTCAAGTCCAAACAACCCATGTGCTTTGGTGATTCAAACCCAATTTTTCCCAAGGGAGTGTTTCTTCCTAGCTAAAAAAGTGTAGGGTAGGAAAGATGATTTCTAGTTAGCTCTAGTGAAAATTTTGTAAAATAGTTAATATTTTATTTTATTTTTTGCTGTGAAAATGCATGAATTAATAACTTTAGAACACAGATGCAGAACTAGTTGCTCTGTAGAAAATGCCTTCTATCAAAACCTGGCTGAGATACTCATTGCTGAAATGACATTCTTAATAGAGCTGCACCACTAAATTAGATCAGCTCTAATTTCTAATTTACATCCCTGTGTCTAGAAAATGCATTTCAAACAGGCCCTGGTTATTCTGTGAAGAACTGTGACTGAGAATATTGTTCTGCTGCAGTGTTCCTCTGTGTTTTGAAGCTGGGTTATACTGGCACTGTCAGACTCTAACCACACCTTGAGACATCATGGTCAGATCTTTAGAGGTCTGGAGATGTGAAAAAACTGAGAAAGAAGTCACAGAGAGGAATTAAAAGATGTTGTGCAGAAAACAGCACCACCACTCTCCCAGGCCCTAAGGAATAGACATGTTAGGCTGCAGGCTAGGGATTTAGTAGTCCATGCTCTTGAGAATATCTGTGTGGCTGGATATGACTTTGTCTCCTTTCCAAGACAAATATTCTCCTTTGGAAGAGTTTTCTTGCTGTTTTCATTTTCATTCAAGCCAGCACAAAATTACCTGAAGAGACATCAGATGATAATGACCATCAATCATTATTTACAAGACTGAGGGGTCAAACTTCTGAGAAGATTTTTTGATTAGAAAAAAGTACAAAAAAATAAAAGTCATGGGCCAAAGCTTAAACAGTCGCAAATTGGAAAACGTTTATGGAAAGTTATCCCAATTTACTTCTGACAGCCTGATTTGGGGACTGCATCATTGTCTGTGCATTCTTCTGGCTGGGTTTTGCATAGATATGAAGGAAAGGGAAGGTTTAAAAGCGTGCTACAGTGTTTGGCTCTGATGTACCAATCCCTTTGTTAGTGCACGTAACACTTTAGATAACCAGAGTTTTGTGCTATTAAATAGCAAAGACTACAAAGGCTTTGTAGTTTATATCCAACAGCAAAGCCTGTTATGGTACTATATAATCAGAGAATTGAGCGCGAGAACCCAGAAATGTGCCAACAGTGGTCTCATTTTAAAGCTGTACCACAAACCAGTTAGAAAACTATCAAAACAAGTGAAATGAAAATATTAAAAAAAAAAAAAAAATAAAAAGGCAGCCAGTTGTCAAACTTAAGCTTTTTAAGGGACTTCTGATTAAACACAGACCATAAAGAGAACCCTGAGAACTTATTGGTTTTTTTCTAAGAAAAACAGAGCAGAGCAGAGCAGCCTCCTCTTCAACTGCCAGGAACAGAAAATTATGTGACAATTGTTCAGGTTTTTTTTAACAACATTTATTTTATTACAGGACTTAGATTACCCGTAAAGACAGATGAATTGGAAACAGAATATTTTATAAGCGTACAAAACCCAAATATACATAAGGTGCATGTGTGGGCTGGTGGAAGTTTCTCATCTTTGTATGTGCTCATTGTACTTCAATGAATCAGTATTTCATCTCTTTTACTGTAGAAATACTGGCAGTCTTGGAGGCCAGTGTGAGTGTCCTGGAGGCCAGCTGAGTATTAAATAACACTATAATTTGCCCATTATTACTGCTGAGCTGCTTTTCAAGTGAGTGGTGCCTGACAAAAGCTGTTTTGTGATCAGTTTTTAGCCACTCTTTTTAAGACTTGGAGAAGTCCAAGGTAATAAATATTAATATGCCATTTCTTTTTAATGAGTTTGTAGGTCTTGGAGACTGAAACCTTCCTGAACTGTTACTGAAAGATGTGACCAATCCACTTGAATCCTATTCATTAGCAACAACCTCTGAGGGCTGTAATTCATCCCCTCTCTGCAACACTGGAGTGCCTGAAGAACCATACACCTAGCACTTTGGAAGCTGTAACTCCACACCAAGTATTAATAATTAACTCAGGCTTCTGTGGGACAATGATGTCCAGCTCCATGCAACATTTATTAGTTCCTTGTGTCTGTAATTCAATTAATAAGGTTTCTCTGAGGCTTCTTTAAATTCACAGTTAGCTAACAGTGCACACTTTGGCCTAACTTGTGATATGGATAATTTACATATAACACATGATACCAGTGATTACAAAGCTCAGTTTTGTCACTCTGTGTTGTTTTTGACACGTCCTTGTGTCAGTGAAGTTGTATGACTTCCAAATAGGCAAGCAGATATAGGTATGTGGTTTTGGTTGTTACTGTGTTTTCTAAAAGAGTTCTATGGGTTTAGGACTACTTTTTACTGTTTGATCATCCTTTCTGTTCTAACATTTTAATTTTAGCACAAAACAAATGGAGGAAAAAACAAAGGGTGGCAAAAGTCTGCAGGGATGTACAAATGGAGGTGTTCTGGAGAGATAGTTTAGACGTCAAGTTGGAAATCTGAATTAAGTAATATATTGGATTATATTTACAAAAAAAAGAATATGTGTCATAGACACAGAAAAGACAACGCAAGCCTGTTCCCCAGCTGAATGGTGCCAAGTTATTGCTGAACTTTTGAAGCCAGAAAGCTTAAGTAGAAGTCAGGGAAAGGTCCCCTTAACCTACAAATCACAGAGGTCAGGAGTAACCCAGTGGGACTAACTTGCCACAGAGCTCTTGAGGGAAGAAATATTTGATGAAATGTTGGAAGAAAAGTTGAGCAGGAGAGGAAAAATGTTCTGTTTGGTGGGTCCAGCATAGTCTGGTAGTTATGGTTTCTGTATTCCTTCCTTTTACATAACTGCATTCATCTTTCTGCCTTATTATCCATAGGCCCTCTTTCAAGCTCTGCTTCTGCACTGATTTAGCTTTTCGAATATTTAATGAAAACTTTGCTGGGATTTTTTCATAGTGTCAAGTTGTTATTGAGATTTGTGTTTAACTACCAATTAAATAAGATTTTTAAGTCATGCAAATATTTGTGGATGGAGCTAACAGATAGGCTGCTGAGGCACTTAACTCCTCTGTAGATTTGCATGTGGTTGGATTCCCTTGTAAGTCTTAGTCTTTGTAAATGAATGGTATGAAAATGCTGCTTAGAATATTGTTGGTAACATCCACCAAACATAAAAAGGTAAGACATGCTTGTAGAACACCAAAGGTAACTTGATTTCAGTTATCCCATGAGCAAAATAAGACTTCCATTATTTTCTTTCAGAAAACAATGTGTTTTTTTTAAAAAAAAATCAACTGCATAATAATCATAGAATCATAGGAACATTTAGGTTGGAAAAGACCCTTTAGATCACCAAGTCCAACTGCCAACCTAACACTGCCAAGTCCACCGATAAACCATGTCCCTAAGCACCACATCTACATGTCTTTTAAACACCTTCAGTGATGTTTTGGTTTGTCCAGGAGGAAAAGCTTAAATGCTGCCGACACTCTGACTTGAAAGGTTGCTTGATGGAGAGTCCAGGATGCAGAGAGGGATAAGAAACAGTGATTTTTGTAGAAAACCTTGTGAATAGAAATCTTGGATTAAGAGTTTAAAGTAGATATTTTTTTATGGCTTCCATTGTGGAAAGTTACTTCTTATTTTGACTTGGCTGAATTTTGTAGCAGATGATGTTTGTGGAGAACTTTTGTGTTCAAATACAGATACAAAATAGGTTAATACACATTATGGAGGATTTTTCATGTGTTAATGGTTGTTTTCATATTAATATTATCCCCTTAAATGTCTAACTTACTGATTCATTGGAAAAAAAACCCTAAAATTTGAAATCTTCATATTCTACAGCACAACTTCATGTAACTAGTGAATGACAGCACAGGTTTTCTACATCTCTGTAGTTTTGATTTCAGCAATTTTTCATGAACGTGCTCCAATGCTTCAATTAACTAGTGACAGAAGTGGTAGTAGACGGGTTTCCTCTTAATTCCAGAATACAATATGCTGACCTGGGAGATTGGTACATGTCTAGTTTATTGATTCTGACTGCTTTCACAGTACTATTCCAGCACAGAGTTTACAAGGAAGCTGCCATCTGCTGTTAGGACTGTCTTGTATCTCCTGACCATGCAGCAGCATTTTAAATCCAAGGGACATGGATTTAAAACGGACTGTGAGACACTGGTTTCCTGAAGCTTAAAGAGTCTGTTTTCCTGGGCTTTTTTGAGGGGGCTGAAACTGAAGAGTAGAGTTTTTGGAGAATCAAAATGAAAGAATGAGATCAGAAGTGAGCCAGAAAATCTCTGAAGGACTCCAAGTGGCTTGGATAATTAGGAAGGCTTGGTCAGTGTCAAAATTAGCAAAAGCGCAGAAAGATCAGACTCAAAAATCTAGAATGCAAATGTAATTTGGAAGTGCAGAATTGAGAATAAGGGATCTAGAGCCTTAAAAAGCCACTGAATCAATCCCTGAGGAACACTTTAAAGTGGTGAACAGGTGGGATGTATGGCTGAATGGTGGCTGGATATTTTCTGTTTTACCTGAATCTTTGCATGCCACGTGCCACAGAGGAAATTAAAAGCAAAACAAAACAAATAAAAAAGAGTGTTTGGATTTGGCTTCATGTCATCATGTGTAGCTTCTTGTTTCTGCTAACCTGCGGCTTTGAAGGAGGAAACAGGATCTCAGATGGTGGGAAAAGGCATGCTTGACTCCTGGGGAGTTCAGATGCACTGGTACTGGTCCTGATGCGTCACCAGTTGGGTTTATGTGTGAGCACTTGGAAAATGAGAGTACTCACGGGGCTTTTGAAGAGGGAAAGCTCTCAAAGAGTGAAAGCTAAATTCAGTAGCTTGATTTTGCACTGTCTTGGGAAGTACAGAAAGAAAAGGCTGTTTGGAGACTTGGTATTGCAAGCTGAAGAGGTAAATGCAGAGGTGTCTAGTGGGGAAAGGCTTTGATAGGTCTTCGAATGATAGTATGAAGATCAGCCTGAGCATTTGCAGTTACTAAAAATACACATTTTTTTTTAAAGATGTTGGGATTTTTAACCAGGAGTTAAGAGAAATTTTGATGTGGCTAATAGCCTTCTTCACACATAATTATGGTTTTCCTTTACCACAGTAACACCGCTGTTCTGCCAATGTCACTGTCAGATTTTGCAGATTAACACCATCTTTTTGTTTGCTTAGATAAAATATTTGAGCAGAAGATAAAAGCGTGATAGTTAATTTTACTCAGTGAAATCTGTAGTGCTATTAACATTTTCCCAATAGTCTACCATTTCCCAAGTGCCTAGTCTAATGCCTATTATAGTATACAATGCTTTGCAGTCATTAAGTGCAATGATAAAATAGTTATACAGCCTTGTGCATATCTTGACAGCTAAGAATTCTTAGTCTGTTTCCCAGGTTTTAGATTAGGATATTTAGCCTTTAAGGCACATTTTCTCAAGAGAAACACACAGGAAAGTCATACTTAAAAATGAAAATTGGATGAAAAGTAGAAAATATCAGTATGCTCTTGCTCTTATCTATTTATTGTTTTAATGCCGTGGACATTATGGCTTTTAAAAACAATCTAAAAATCTTCCTTTCATATTTGTATCACCAGGGTGTTTAACTTCCTATCTTTATAATCAAAACTTCAGTCTTTTGGGAACCACTGAAACTACACTTCTAAGAAATTATTCTGAGAATGGTACAGTTAGAGATGATATATGCAGAGGTTCTGAAGAGCTGAATTAAGTCTTATCTTGAGAAGGCCGGACAGAAGGGAACCAAGGTTCCAGTGTACACATGTCTACAAAACAAAAAATGAAAATAGGTTTCCCTTAGGTAGCTAGTCAACAGAACCAAGAAGAAGAACCAAGAACCAACAGAACCAAGAGGAATAACAGTTTGTAAGCAACACAGATGGACAGCAGCTGAACTACAAGTCACTGTTACTAAAAATATTTGATAACTTTATCTGGATGTAGGCAGATCTCAGAGCTCCAAATGCATTTGGATTAGAGTAGGTGGCTCAAGTTGCTTGTTCCGTTTGCACTACATATGATTAGTCTTCTCTGAAACACAAAATCTCAAAGCTTTTCTTTCTAAGCATTATTATTAAGATTATACAAAAGTCTATGAGAAGTTAGAGCAGATAAAAAATTACATTGCTGTAGTCGAGTCCATATTATGCTTACCATAGCACCATCTACATCTCTCTTTTGCCCTCATTTTCCAGGGAAGCACAGCTTTTTGTTGAAAAGTTTGAAGGTGCCCTTGGAAAAGGAAAAGGAAAAAAGTTCTATGCATACAAAGTGATGATGACCAAGGTAAAGTTATTATTTTACTAACTCCATGTAATGCAAATGTTGAGCCTTTTGCAGACTATTGCCACATGTACCCGTCTTCCAAAAGAGAGTTCCTTGTCTTTATTTACATTCTAGCACTTTTATTTCCACTCCTCTCACATGAAAAGATTTCTAATGCAAGCTCACAGTTTCACTGAGACTATGTAGATTGGGTTTTTCTGTGAATCCAAAGCTCAGTTATCTTCTTGAGAAAGGCCTCTGTACAGGATAAAAAAATGTCCTTTTGCCCAACAGCATAAATACTGGAGGCATCTCCACAGAACCAGGGCTCTAGGGCTGTGTATATCCTATGAAGCAGTATGGCACTGTAGGATTGTGACCACAAAACCAAAGGGTAGTTGCTGGACCCAGTGTCCACACAACATGCATTCTGGCAGGTATTTCTTTGGGCTAAGTCCTGTGTGGTTCCGAGGACTAAATACCCAGTAGCAGTGTATGTGGATTAGCTTACTCCTCAAGCATACTCCTCAAGTACATCTTTTGACTTAGTTTTATGCTCTGACACTGCTTAACAGTGTAGGATAGAATCATAGAATCATAGACTCATTTAGGTTGGAAGAGACCCTCAAGATCATCAAGTCCAACCATAATCTAACTCTAGCACTAAACCCTGTCCCTAAGCAACACATCTATACATCTTTTAAACACCTCCAGGTATGGTGACTCAACCACTTCCCTGGCCAGCTTCTTCCAGTGGTTCACAAACTTTTCTATGGAGAAATTTTTCCTAATATCCAATTTGAACCCTCCCTGGCAAAACTTGAGGCCATTTCCTCTCATCCTATCACTTGCTACTTAGAAGAGACCTACACCCTCCATGCTACAACTTCCTTTCAGAGAGCTGCAGGTGTCCAATAAGGTGTCCCTTCAGCCTTCTTTTCTCCAGGCTAAACATCCCTAGTTCCCTCAGCTGCTCCTCATCAGACTTGTGCTCCAGGTCCCTCACCAGCTTTGTTGCCCTTCTCTGAACTCTCTCCAGTACCTCAATGTCTTTGTTGTAGTGAGGGGCCCAAAACTGAACACGGGATTCGAGATGCAGCATCACCAGTGCTGAGTACAGGGGAATGATCGCTTCTCCAGCCCTGCTGGCCACACTACTCCCGATACAAGCCAGGATGCTGCTGGCTTTCTTGGCCACCTGGGCACACTGCTGGCTCATGTTCGTCTGGCTGTCAATCAACACCCCCAGATCCTTTTCTGCCAGGCAGCTTTCCAGTCGCTCTTCCTCGAGCCTGTAGCACTGCCTGGGGTTATTATGACCCAAGTGCAGGACCTGGGACTTGGCCTTGTTGAACCTCATACAATTGGCCTCAGCCAGTAGATCCAGCTGGTTCTGATCCCTCTGTATGGCTTTCCTACTCTCAAGCAGATCAACACTCCCGCCCAACTTGGCATCATCTGCCAACTTACTAAGGGTGTACTCAATCCCCTCGTCCAGATAATTGATAAAAATATGAAACACAACTGTCTCCAATACTGAGCCCTGGGGAATACCAGTTGTGACTGGCTGCCAACTGGGTTTGACTCCATTCACCAGTGCTCTTTGGGCCTGGCCACCCAGGCAGTTCTTTACCAAGTGAAGAGTATGCCTGTCCAAGCCATGAGCTGCCAGTTTCTCCAGGAGAGTGCTGTAGGAAACAGTCTAAGTGTAATTGTGGTAAATTGGGATGATTTAGGAGATTAATTTCAAAAGCACACTCCTACTCCAGTCTAAAATGCTGATGCAGAATGTTGCTAAGAATGTTTGGCAGGACTACTTGCTATGGCCAGGTTTACCCTCAGTTAGACCTGATTTTCTGCAAGGAGTTGTATAGTCACATCTCATAAGCATTAATATTCACAAAAATTATTTAGGTTTTCAAACTCAGCTGGGCACAGGAATCTCAGTTACAGAAGTTATACTTATCCAATAGACAAAATTCTGGGTACAATGATTGCAATTAAATGACAGAGCTTGAGCTCCAGGTCTGAATTTTGATTAGCAGAAGAAATAACAAATTAAATTCTCAGAAACATTTAAAAAAAAAATAAGTCGTGAAAGGAAGAGATTATTTAATCATTCTTCTTGTAGAAGAGCAGGAACTTCACACAAAGCCAGTAGGAGGCATACTCAACAAACAAAAGCAGATGGTTCTTCATAAGCTAGTGTTTCTATTGCACTGGGTTCTGCCAAAAGATACTGTCAATGATTAAGGGGTTACATTAGCTCAAGGGGAAATCAAGTATCGGCACGCTGAGATGAAAAAGTTGGTCGACTTATTTATTTATTTGTTTGTTTGTTTGTTTGTTTATTTATTTTTACATATGATCCTTTTCAGAAATGGATGAAATTTCAAAGAGATTTTGAGAATTTTAAGACAGCCTGCATACCCTGGGAAATGAAAATTAAGGAGATTGAAAGTAAGTACTTACAGAAGTTAATAGTATCTAGTATTATATTCCTGATGCATGCCAAAATGATAAATTACTTTTCAATACCTGAGAAATGTGTGTCAGTATTCAATATGTAATAAAAATCAATGAGTCTTTATTTTTCATTAATATTTGTTGAGCCTGATATTATAGCTACTTGAAAATTTCATTAAGAGATTGTTAGTCACCTTACAATTAAAAATCATCAATATAAAGTTAACAGTTCAGGAGCCAATGTCGAAGTTAGTCTTGGAAAAGTGGAAATGGGATTTAGCTATTGCCTGCCTTCACTTTAGTTTGTCTGTATTTATACTACAATTATTTCTGTGACTTTTTTCATCATCTTAAGCCTTATGTAAGAGGTATTTTGGCATTATTTATTTCGTTTTCAACCACATAATGAAACACAGAGAAAACAATAGTGGTCTTGGATGTTCCCATATATTATGCATAGATATAAACAAAACGGTCTGTTTGGTAGTATGGGTATGTTTCAGGGTATGGTTTTGGCACAAATCAGTTTTGTGTTCCCGTTTCAGTGATGAATTTAAACAACAGCCCTCTCTTTGAAGGAAATTTGGCTTAACTGCATGAGTACCTGAGTGAGGTTTTTCCACTGATGAAATGCAGAAGCAAGTGCAATGGAAACTGATTTTAGAGAAGTTGCCTTTGAGAGAAGCTGTGGGTTGCATCAAAAGGCAATAACCAGAATGGCAGAGGAGCAGAAAAATTATAAATTGTAAATTTTGTGGAGTTTTGGACTGCAAAACAACCCTTGAGGAGAACTTACACAATGTCCTTAAACATATGGTCTACAGATTGCTCAACAGATGATCTACTCACTTGAGATGGAGTTTAGAAAGAAACTGCTGCAGATGCGTATTTACATTCAAACTCAATGGCAAGAAACATGTGGTCTCTTACTAGTTTGAACACACAGTACACATCTTGAGGATTTGTGAGAGTGGCATTTCTGCAAGTTTCCATAAAGAAGTAGTTCTGGTACAAGCCATTCTGCTAGTAGTAACTTCCAAGAGACAATTTCTTTCCCTGTAAAATCAGAACGTGAAAATAAAACAGGGTCATTTTTCCAGTCCTTTTAGAACAGTAAAAAATAATATTTTTAGTATTTTAAATGTTTTAGTTATAGATTTCTGGGTAATCCAGAAAGAATGAGGGCATCTATAAATTAAATGTATTTTTTTTAAAATAAAAAATTAAAATTAATTATGATTTGAGATGTACTGCACTTAGAACAAGTATTTTCTGCTCAGTGTCACCTCCCAGAAACATTCTGCTTGCTCCCATGAGACACAGCTCAGAGAGCCCTCTTTCCTCTCTGCCTGGATAGATAGTGGTTGATGCAGATCATTGCTTGAATATTGGCACCCCACTCTCATGGCTGGTTAGGACAGCAAAAGATGGAAAACCAGAGTAATCTAGCACACATATTTCTGAGACAAATCATGTGGATGCATTGTGCTACCTTCAGTATTTTTTTTAATATCTCATGATCCTACTCTTCTCTGTGGACTGGGCTCTCAGGAGAACCTCTGTTTTCTGTGATAGATAGTGGTGTGGCAATCTCACTGCAGATGGAGAAAAATACCAGTACACTGTTATGTCTATAAATCTAGATAGAGATCTTCTATGGAAGAATGAAATAATGGCAAACTGCTATTCCCCTGAAGCACTGTAGTAGCAGATCTGCTACTGTTGTAGTAGATTAGAAAAGAGGCAGTTAAGACAGGCAAAACTTAAAATGCAACATTTTAATGCAACATGAGAAAACTGAATTGATGCAAAACAAATTATATCACTAGTATTTCTCACACTGAGTATTGGATTTGGGCAGGAATAGGAAACCAATGAGAACACTGAATTCAGTCAAAAGTGTACTTTTAGGCAAAGAGTAATTGAATGGAAATTTTCTATCAGGACTAGGTTTTAGTTGCTTAATTACTACTATTGTATCTATTTGCTTTTTTGTTTGAAATGAGTAGCATTTTTGCTGTCACCTGGAATATCCTAAAATCACAGTGGGTTAGTATCGTAATCCCAAGTGATAAGATTGTGAAGTTTACTTTTTTCCTATTAATTTTTGTTCTGCTCATTGTATTGCTAAGGCAAGTCGCAATTGGCTTTACTTGCAGAAACAATCCTGTCTGAACATTAGTAATTTAAGAAGCACAGTTAAATCACAATATGATCCAAAACTCCGTACTCCAAGGCTTGATTTCAAGGGAACAGTTCTGAAATATTGCTGAGGAAAATAATTTTAAGTCACAATTTATTTGATTCTGGTAATCCAAGCAGTGGCTCTCAGTGTGTACCTCATATTAGCAAATTTGTAGTACTAAGATCAAAGTCATCTTAATGATGATGCTGATAAAAATGCAAGTCCCAGAAAAAAAAGGGGGGTTAGATAGGAAAAAAAGATACATTGAGTCAGAGAGACCAAAAAGCTGTTGCTTCAGTGTTTTCTAGAAACCTAATCATTATCTGAATTTGCGTGTAAGTAGGGCATATACTAGATTGATCGTATTGTATCAAGTTTAGTATAAGGGAGTCATCCTCTGTTTCTCGGCATTTAACAAACTGTTGGTACCAAGTCAAGGATTTCCCTACATTCTCCAAATTTCAGGTTAGCAGAGTCAGTATGAGAATCTTTGTAAAACCATTTTTTACATCAAGTTCTGACCAAAATTGCCAGATTTGATGAAACATCATATACAGAATGTGTTGGAGGAGCAGCCACCTTTTCAACAGTCGGCCTCAAACTTATGTGCATAAACTCCGGGGAATTAAGTTTTCTTAACAGTCACTGTCTGCAGATGTGCAGTTGTGTTACAGAAGCAGCAGAAGCAACTCTGCAAAGTGAGGCTTGTTTCCAGATGGCTCCAAGCTCAGCAGGGATCTGATTCCCTTTAGACTTCTAGCACCAATGACTTTGTCTTTTGGGGCTCAGTTCAGGCCTTTGTAAAATTACAGTAACACTACTGACTTGAACATGTGACATACATGTGACATCAGACAATGGACAGGATATGCCAGATACTGTTTATAAAGAATTCGGCAGAAAAAAATCCTTAGTTGCTTAGGACTTCGTATAAGACTTGTTAAATGCAACATAGTGAACACCTTAGAGAATTTTGTTGGCACAGACAACAGCTCACTTGTAACCAGTGTATCCTTTACTCCACCCAAAATACTGAGAAGTGGTTGAAGAAAATGATCGAACACTAGGCTTGGACACCAAGATCAACATCTAAAGAGATACTCTTGTTAGACAGTGTTGTTTACAGTGAGTCCTTAGTCGCATGAGTTCCCACGGGCTGCAGTCTCATGTGACAAAATAATAAAAAAAGTTATTTGCTTTGAATATTGTGCTAGAGAATTTAATATTACTAAATATGATAGCTCTTACACAGTCCTAATACTCGATATAAATAATACTTTTACATTTTTTGTTTCTGTTTTCTATGTCAGGTTTGTGAGTGTTAGTATGCAATCTAGAAAAATGTTACTAGAACTACGGTAATGAAAAAACGAAAAGCCTCACCTGATTTTATTTCTTTTAAATGAACTTTGAGCAACTTCGTCTTAAGGTAAAATACTGTAAAAAGACTAATCTATCTGCCCTTTTTTCACATCTCATATTTTCATAGGTCACTTTGGCTCATCAGTAGCATCTTATTTCATATTCTTGCGCTGGATGTATGGAATAAACATGATTCTCTTTGGACTGACCTTTGGACTTGTAATGGTGCCTGAGGTGACAATCTTTTAAATTATCTTTGAGAACTATCAAGTGAATTTCTGTCTTTGCAGTGATATTTCATAGTACTGAACCTTTAAATAAAACTGTAATCTGTGCTCCATTTAAAAGTATTAATGTGTACTGAGGCTGCAAAGATGTACTTTCTTTGTGGACAGTTGTCTCTAGTTGTCTCTACAGAGACCTGTTTTGAAATAGGCATGACAGAAAAGTATGTATAGAGTTGCGTACTAGAAGTTTTTTTCTCATGGTCTGAGATGTTGCTAAACTTTTATTTCTGTGGAGAACCAAGGAGAAGAACTGACACTAAGAAGCAGCAAAGTTGAGTATCTTGGCTAAAATCTACATTGCAATAGAAAGTTACATTCCAAGCCTCTGAGGCACCATAGATCCTTTTCAGTTGCCTTAATACTCATACACTAATAGGGTCCAACAGGGCTGTAAAGACATGAGACCTCTCATGTTTTGCACAGTGTGCAGCATCACTGTTAAAACTGCTGCTCAGAGCATATGTAATTCAGGGAGAAATCCCTTCTGTGAAATATAGTATTCTTCTACTTCCTTTGAGCCACCACATTGTCTTCCTAAAAAGAGGGCTTATATGGAATTAAAAGTATTGTACCATCTCCCTGATTTCACTATTCCATATCCCCTTACTACTTGTGAGGAGATGTGAAAGAGTCAGGCAAGAATTTCCAATAGCTTCCTAGTGCAGCATTTCAATAGCATGACCCATCTTCCGCCAGTACCAAAACAGAGAAAATGCCCAACAGTTTTCAGGGTAAAGCCTGCAAAGGACCCTGTGAGGACATATACTGTGACCGGGCAAGCATCTTGCCAGCAGCAGTGGGATTCTCAGAACTGAATTTCTATCATCTTTTCATTTCAATTAAAAACCCAACAAAATCCATAATGCAAGAAAAATGAATCTTCTGATCTTGTCTGTGGAACCAACACCACACAGCAGAGGAATTTGGACTTCTGTGTTTCCTTTCAGTGGAAGAGGCACAGTTTGACAACCCATTGGTACTACTGGAACATCACTTTAGACTTAGAAAACACCGTTAATTAATACCTTAAACATAGTTTCAGTCATTAGAGGGCAGAGCAATGAAAAGAACTGGAGAAGTAGGTCAGCCTACTTTATGTTCCTCAGTTTAGGAGCATAAAACAAGTCTTCCTAAGAAATGAAAAATCACTGTCCATTCCCTTTGTTGGTATTCTTATTTAAAAAGCAAATTGCTCTCATTTTTCGGTTCCAGGCTCTAATGGGGAAACCATATGGCTCTTTACCTAGAAAGACTGTCCCAAGAGCTGAAGAAGCAAGTGCTATGAACTTCGCTACTCTCTGGGATTTTAGTGTAAGTGCATGAATTGCAATACAACATATTCACATGACTTGTTGATTATTATGAGCTTTTGCTTCGTTATTTAATATTCAGAGATTTAAAATTTCAGGAGAAAATGTCAATAGAACTAATTTATGTATTTTTTCACAAGTTCTTTGTATAGATGTTTCCTTCAGGCAAAACATGTAATGGAGCTCCATATCCACTCACATGTTTCAGTATCTGCAGCAATCCAAAGATACTGGGTAAAAGGTCTCAAAGTTGGATTAACATCTCTGGGTACTGACTTTCTATTTTTTGTGTTTGAACTTGGTCATCTGTTTTCATATGATTAAGGTTCTGAATTCGAGGATGCAATGTGAATTAGAAAAAAAAAAGAAATTCCAAAAATGTGATCTGTAGTTTTTTTTCTAAAACAAAGAATGCAGGTTTTAGTTTTTCTTTGTCTTATACAGTATGCAGATACTTTTGCTGAATTGCAAAGCATGTAATAAATCTTCAGTGTTGATGTGATGCCCAGTGTAGCCAGAGGATCTATATCTTCTGTACTGACAAGTTAATCGCATATTTCTAAATATGTAATACTGCTTTTTCCTCCTGAAAACAACAGTTTTATCTAATTTTGCACATGGCTTGTCTATGTAGTCAGCCTCTTTATATAAAGATGATACGACTTTCCATAAAGTCAGCTGGTGATAAATTTGGTATTACAATATGTTGTTCAGAAGGCTGTTAGGTTTCTGTATGGCACGTAGTCAATGTCATCAAAAGTTATTCTTCACCTATGAAAGGATGTGAGTATCCAGTTAAGGTTTTCCTTCAGGTTACATGATCCATTGAACTAAGTGTGATTTCTCCCTCAGTCTGCTGCACTCTTTTCCTTCTGTATGAAGTATCAAGACCTTTAAAGAATTACACATACATGTATCTTTTAGCACTTGAGTTGTTTTAGCAAGAGCAAGCATGAATACGATGTTGGAAACAGACCCCTTTCTTGGAAAAATAAAGTCAGGCACAGGTTCCTCCAGTTTACAGTACATCTTCTCCATCTGTCTGCAGAATGACTCATCTAAAATTGGCCTCTCCATGTAGGTTTGGCCCATGTGAGGTTCTGTTCCACCCATCCCAGTGGGGAGGACTGTGCAGGCTGTGGAGTTACAAGGAGTGGCACAGGCAGATTTTCATACCTGTTCCCTTTCCTACAGGAGACCACCTCTGTTCTCTCCTGAAAAAAAACAAAACAAAACAAAACCCAAACAGTTAAAGGGTATGGCGTATATGTTTCTCATTAATATTGTCATTTTTCACCATAGTTGAGGCCTGGAGAGACCCCTAATCTTGTGACATGCGAATCTCAAACAGGATACCTTGTTTTGTGTCTCAGTACCTTCCTGTGGAGACTCAGATGATGTCAGATTTTGGTCCTTCATTTAGCTTCCTTGGCTCTATTTTCCATCTTCAGCTATCAGTTGAGGAAAAATCAGGTTGTAATATGACAGAACATTGGAAAAAACTTGACTGGATATAACCATTTTCTTGTTATAAAGCAAAACTTCCAGGCTTATTAACTATAGGCAACTATACCTAAAAAAAAAAGTAATAATACCTAGAAATTATAATCTTTGTCCATTTTTTGACTATAATGGTATATAGAGGCAACAGACTACTTCTGCTTTATTTTGCCACATAAAGTGATAACCCTTCTTGTATACAAAAGTATAGAAATATCTCTCTGAAAAGCTACATATGTAGCATCTTGCAATGACTGCTGCATAAAATGACATGGCTTCTGGTTCATGGAAAGTTGTATCTTTGAGTGACAGCGAAGAACAGACCTCGACATGTAGCTGGGTAGTTAGATAATGATGACAACATTATCAAATGAGAAATTAAAACTTCAGGGAGAAACTGGAGAAAAAGGAATCATACTAACTTGGAGATTTTGTAGAGAGAATAAGAGTCTATAAGAGCTTTATACAGTAAATATGAATGGAGTTTTAGAAATAATTGTATTTGAGAAAAGATGAACAAAGATGGTGGAAAGAGAAGGCAAGTTTATAATAACTCTAGAAACTAGATCTGACAGCTCTGAAGAAAAAAGTATAGTAACTGGTTAGCAGTTAACACAACGAGCAAATGTAAAGTTAATAAACACAGAACACGGCAGTGAAAGAGATGGAACCCCTGAATATTGAGGGACAAAAAGAATTTTCTTGAGGCATATCACATTGACAAATACTCCCTGAAGACAAATACATCTGTAATTGAACAGCACAGGAAATAGTACCTTTCATCTACTAGCGGTTCTTGCATGCTACCAAGTAAGCTACAAATAAGTGAACCCGCATTAGCGGGTTTCATGCTAAAAAAACCCAAAACAAAACAAAACCCAAACAAAACAAAACCCCACCAAATTTTAAGATAGTAAAGATCAATATATCTTTTACCTTTTTTTTTTTTTTTTAATAGTACTTATTTCCTGACTCAATGAAAATGAATAGATTTGGATTTTTATATATTTTACTTGGGATTCAGTTTTAGCATTATATATTTTACGGTCCTGATAATAATCCAAACATTAAAAATCAGACTCTCAAGGGTCATTTCAATGAAGTGTTTGACAAATATTCTTATTTCACCCCTCTTTTCTGTTAGGCTCAGAAAGAAGTGAAAGAGATCTTCCACACATGCTTACCTTCACATGGTTCAGGATATTTCAGGCCTCATGGTGAAATGTACGCAGTGTACCCTGTTTCCCTGAAAATAAGACCTACCTCAAAAATAAGCCCTAGTTACAGTTCATTTAAAAAGTCAATTGAAATAGTGTCAAGGCAGCTATACATGTAAAAAATTAATAAGTTTTGGAGCAAAAACTAATATAAGACCCTGTCTTATTTTCAGGGAAATGGGACAGGAATAATCTCTGACTTTGCAGAACACAGTGACTTAAAAAGCATTTTAAGACTCTGAGGGATCCAAATGATTTTCCAGAGCGACATTAGTCTGCCAAGATGGAATTACAGGATGCTTTAATGAACAAAAAAAATGCAAAAAACATACTATTGAATTTGAATGTAGCCTGACTGGTGTTGTCACTAGTAATTAGTAGTATATGTGTTCTATAACACTATTGCCCTTATCAGAGAAGAACATACTATTACATCTTACACATAGGCACATCTCTCAGAGCTAGTCTGATACAAAGAAAAATGAGATATGATTGCCAAAGACATTTTGAACAATACTTCTGTTTATCATATATTATTATTTCATTTTCAGCTTCGAATTTAAAATTTGGTTTTCGTTTAATATATAGTAAGAGCTACAATAACTTACATGCATGTTTTGCAATAATATATGAGAAAGTTGTTATTTATTTTAAGTAAAATGAGAAACTGAAAAGTAGAAGGGAAGTAAGTGACTTTTGTAATTCACAAAACCCTCAGATTACTGTGTTAGTGTCAAAATAATGTATGGTCTATTCACCAATTATAAGGTAAAATACTGTCTATTTGACTTGAAATTATTACATCCATCTGGAGCTTTGCAACTGCTGTGCATGTGCTGAGATCTCCTTATAAAGGCTCTAAATACAGTCATCTTCTAAGAGGTGAGCTTTTGCTCTAACCTGCGGATTATCAGGAAGCTTTAGCTATTTGGGTCAGTTTAGATACCAGCAATTGCTTACAGTTTATCATGTACTAGTAAATTATTTTGAAAAATTAGCAATCCAACCCACAGAAGGGAGGGTAATTCTCACTAAGGTTTTTAGAGAAGGAGATACACTTTGAATTGCTGAGAAATAAAGTACACTTACATTGTACCTTTTACAGCCTTGGAGTCTAAGTGTTAAAAAACCTTGCATACTGAAAAATCATCCATAAAATGCAGCTAACTATTGATTAATATACATTGATCGATCACCCAACGAACAGCTGACAACATTGCTAGACAGGGAAGGCATATCAGAATTTTATATCAAATAGGCTACTCAAGTACATTTTAGAAATGTTAAAATTAAGTTAAAAATCTTATCTGCAAGTACTTTGTAAGACAAATTTTAAAACTGAACTGTTTTTGTCTTTACAAGAAGAAGTATGTTCATGAAAAAAATTGACTCATTAAATAACAGACTGACACTGAAGACTTGTAAAGATAGAAGATTTGAAAGCTGACATTAAATATTCTAAGTCTTTCTAAATGAAGGAACATATTTTCGATCCTGTGAGATTTGTTATAGCAATGCCTACAACTGTTCTGAATGCATTGAAATGAATGTTTCATTTCATTGTTATTGGTACGATTTCTGATCACATGCACACCTAACAGATGTGATATTATATTTTTTGCTGACTTTTCAGGGTTTTGCACAGTATTCTGTACTCTTTTATGGTTATTACAATAACCAGAGGACAATTGGATGGCTCAAGTTCAGGATGCCTCTTTCGTATTTCCTTGTTGGAGTTGGGACCATTGGCTACAGCTTCATTATTGTCATTCGAACGTAAGTTCTCCTTGGTTCTGGAATAAACTATATTCAAAAAGGCAGATAACTCCATTGTTGACTCCTGAGACTATCTCTTTTAAAATATGACAGTTCTAAGGGCTGGACAACACAAGATTAAGTACAAGGTTAAAGCCATGTAATATTCCTTCAGCCTGTATTTATTTGTCTGCTGTTCTGCACCAGCAGCAGTGTTGTGGAAGTGGGAAAAATCTTTACTGAAACAACATAACACTTTTCTCCTGCAACTTCAAATTAAAAAATGAATGCATAAAGTAAGGAAAGTAAGGAACAGAGCTGTCAACACATCTTTTGTAATGTTTGGCATCTAGCAGAATGTTGGCTAACATCCAGGAAATTAGATTGTTCTACCTTTAATGATACCTTATGTGAATTAAATTCTTTTAAGAAGGAAGAAGACAAGACTGAAAGAAACATATAGCAAATAATTCTCTGTGAAACTTTCAGTCAACAGTGACTGGTTATCAGCAAGACTATAGTGGCTATGTCATGTTTGCACAGTGGTGTAGAAGAATTAATGCTACTGATCATAGTAAGGGTTTAATGTCCTGTGGAACGCAAAATAATCTCCAGCAGTGTGAAAACTGTGCTCAATATAACGTTAATAACATAAATGTTAAAACGGTAGGAAGCATAGGAGTAAGTGAAATAGGACCTAGGCAGCACAACTGGTGATATATTAGTCTTTTCGTTCTCAAATTCTGGACTTTAGTTTTGTCTTAGGATCAGAATTTAAATAAAATAAAACAATTTTATAGCCTAATTCACTACTGGAATAAACTGTGATAATTCTGAATCATTTTGGACATAAGCCACTAATAGGACATAGTTTAGTACTAGAGTTAGGTTGTGGTTGGACTTGATGATCCTGAGGGTCTCTTCCAACCAAAATGATTCTACGATTCTATGATTCTGTGACTGTAATCTGTAATACTCTTCATTCAAACAGGGTGAAGACCTACAACAATAATGTAGTTAGCTTTACTGGTGGATTTAAAATATGTTTAGGGTGAAAATGATCGTAGCATTGTATGTCAAGATTGAAGAACACTTGTGAATATAGGGAAAACTGCAACTACCTTACGTTCACTGTTTTGTGCTGAAGCCAGTATTTTCCCTTCCATGACCACTACATTAATTCATGTTCAGTATTTCAAATATTACATTGTTTCCTGCATAGGGCAAGAAGAATTTCAGAAGATTAAAAAATGTCTTTGGTTACATATATATATATATACATATATATATTCTTGGAAGAGGAACAAACTGCTGCAATAAGAAAGTAATTGGTTTAGTTCAAAATGCATTTTAAAATATTTTTTAATAATGTAGCTGTGAAGATCAGAAAAGTCTTAGATGATTGTATTTCAATGACTGTCACCCACAAAAAAAAAAACAAAAACAAACCACAAAAACCTTCTAGCAGAAAAACTCAGTGGCCCAAACAAAGGAATATCCTTGTGGAAAAAATACATTGTATTTGCTGACATTCCACCTGGCCACGTGACACTAACGCTGATCAATATTTAGGTAATCTTACGAGCAGTTCTTCCAGTCTTCTGCTCTTTGCTGTTTCTTCAGAAAACAACACAACGGACACAGAAATTAAAAGCGGCGTACCAGGAGGCGCTATCGTTTTTCTACTGTTGACCTGAGAAAGGGAATGTCTATGTGAAGAAGGTAGTGAGGATTATAAGCACTATTATTCTATTAGGAGAAAGAATTAGATGTAGGGCTATTCTCTCCAGCTCTTCAAGTGCGTAACATAAAACGGAAATATTTCCCAGCCACAAGACTGTTCACTATTTCATTATGAACTCTTGAGAAGGAATTACGTTAGTCTAGAAACCAGCAGCAGGGCAGCTCCTACCAAGAACCTTTCATGGTCTCTGTCCCTTCTATATATGAGCAGTAAAACAAACAAACAAACCCCCAACCCTGGTATTGATATGATAGCTCAGAAGGATTTTCTGTATTATTTATTCACTATTATCTTCCTAGAGTTCATAGTGCATAATTTACTGGACTGTTAAAAATATGGTATGTAGAATGTATTGATTTTAATAACAGAACTCAGCTGCACTAACAAGATCTAAAATACATGTTGCCTTTTCCTGATTTAGAAATCAATACAATACGGAAGGCTGAATGGTTTGTATCCTACCAATACACTCCATCCTTGTGCTTAATGTTTTGGATTAGGTGATAAAGTATGCAAAATCAAAATCACTATTATTACATGAATGACACCACTTTGAAATAGAGATGTTAGTAGTCAAGATTAAGTCAAATCACTGAAGAAATAATTTAATGTTTGTAGATACCATTATAAATCTTGTTTAAAAGGGCATAGGAGATGAAAGGGAAGATAGCTGTATTAGTGATACTTTTGTACGGTATAACCAAGTTTTGTTCTGGCTTATTATTTTAGAACTTTTTTTCTCTTTATGAAGTCTCTAATAAAATCTATTGCAGTTCAGGATGCTCTGCAGCTTTCTGTTTGAGAGGTATTATTGATATTGTTTTCCTATAGAGTTTCTTATCCAGCAGATTTTCTCTGAGGTGTTAAATAAATGAATTAATTCTTTCTCATAAAAATGTGTGTTGTGAGCTCATGAATTGTCTAAACATGAAAATCTCCATCCTTCCCTTTTGTTTGAGACTGAACATTCCAAATTTAGTATAACGTGATTGACTGTAATAATATTTTTTTTTCACAACAATGTTAGAATTTAGGAACAATTTAAAAATTATGCTCACATAGCAGAACTAGTTCTAACAAGGTCTTCCTGTGTCTTTCTGGTTTTTGCAGAATGGCAAGGAATGCAAATGAAGAGGGTGGTGGGGATGATACCAGTTTTAATTTCAGCTGGAAAATGTTCACAAGCTGGGACTACCTGATTGGCAATCCTGAGACAGCAGATAATAAGTTTGCCTCCATCACAACAAGTTTTAAGGTAAAATAGAACTTACTACAGAGAGGTAACCTGATTTGTCTTTCCAGCTGGTGTGAGTCAGATGGAACTAAGGTCAAGTATTATCTGTGCCTGAGGCTTAGAAGCTTAAACTAGAATTGGACAGCTCTATAGCCTTCTGAGTCTGGATCTTTGTGCCTTGCCATCTTGATATTTTGCTTTTGATTGAGGAAGGAAAAGCATTAGTGACATCCCTTGTGTCCTCTGTGACTGCAGTACTAGTTTTTAAAAAAATGATTCTACTGTAAAAATTCTGTTTTCCTTTTTCTCACCTCTGACAGCTTCCAGTTACCGTGGTGTTTCTCTGAAAAACTTTTTAAAAAAATGCTGGTGACATTTTCCCAGCCTCACATTATCATCTTCTCTTGCTACATTAAAGAGATACCGTAAGATAAAGCAATAGAATCATCTATAGAGGGCTATTCATTTCAGTAAAATTTGCCTCAGAATTCTGAGTGTATACTTGCTTGTCAGTAAGAAAAAAAAGTTTACTTTCCTTGCATAATACAAAGTTTTTATTGTCAGATTAATTATGAAATATAGCCCAGTTTGCAAGGCAATGAAAGGTGTTCTTAGGTCTGTTTTCAGTTCATAGGATATATATATATAGAGAGAGAGGGATTTTGTGAGAGGAATCCGAGGCAGGACGTGAGATGCACTGCTGTGAGAACAGTGAAAGGGATACATTCTATGTGTTGAATGTAAAAAAATGTGTTTCTATCCTGGGGTCACTGGTGCACAACAGTGAAGCATGTAGAGGAAAATTTAATCTTCAATGTAATAATGAACAGAGAATACACCAGGAAGGTGTTGGCAGGTCATGAACAAGATGTTAGACTTGCAGCCTCGCTGACAACATACTATGTGAAGAGATGGAGGACCAAGCACTCTGTACTATCCAATCACACACAACACCCTTCCTTTCTGCAGTGGTGATACAGACAATATACCAGCTCTACCCCGTCTGCCCTGTCAACTGCAGGCATAAAAGATAACTGGGCTCAAACTCAGTAGAAATAAAAGGTCCCAGGTGAAAAAAAAAAAAAAAAAAGGAATGCTGACAATGCCGACTGAAAGCACAGAAACTGTGTGAACTTTCCCTACCCACCTAATGACGTCAGTTACTGACAGCTGTTTGGGCAAGAATACAGATACAAGAGACAGATACTTATTTTTGGGAAATAAACTCATGAATCTTTAGTGTGATCTTTGCAAATGAGCAAGGAATATCAGAGAGAAAGGGTGAAGTCTTAGCTTGGGTGAGGTCATGGGAGTTTTGCTCAAGAGCTGCTGTAATCTCCATTTATGTAACAAACACAAGTCAGAAGAAAAGCAGAGTTATTCAGAGTCATTGTTACAATGCAGAAATTCGTCTTCCCATCTGGGCAACTGATGTCCATACTAAAGTGAGCAACTGTAACCAAATTCCCATTTCAAGAGGACACGTCTTTCTGCTGGCAAAAGTAGGAGCTGGAGATCACAGCTACACCAGATTCTTAACATTTATCAGTCCTGGCCAAGGGTAAATGTGGAACAAATGTTTCATTCTGCAGTCTGAAGCTATGGACTGTTTGCCTTTTGTGGGATTCCTGCATCTGAACTGCCTTTTCATTCCTTCTGAATTGCTGACTTTCAGAATAAAACTTTTTGCTCTTTTCTCGCAAATGCACATTTTTAAAGTGTTGCAGTTCCTTTTCTGGCAGCTCATCACACATTTATCCTGCTGGGTCGCTCAGCCTCATAGCACTTTGCAAGCTGACAGAACACGCTGGTTTCCTTTTGGCACACAAGTGGAGGTGTAATGAGACTCAGAGGGGACACTCACCAGAAGCAAAGCAAACTCTGGGGATCCAAAACCCCAGGATGTGCAAGGGTCCAAAACAGATTTTACGAGACAATGTAAGCTCCTCTCAAAATATGATGCCCAAGTGTGCATTTGCATCTTTGTAATTTATTTAACTGACTTCTAATAACTGAGAAAGAAACGGGGGGTCTTGACCACTGAACTACTCACCATATTCTTTTCTTTCTAACAAGTGCAGGAAGCTATTGTGGAGGAGCAGGAGAGCAGAAAAGAGGAAAATATTCACTTGACTCGATTCCTCAGAGTTCTTGCTAACTTCTTAGCCCTGTGCACACTTGCTGGGAGTGGCTACCTCATCTTTTTTGTTGTCAGAAGATCCCAGAAATTTGCCCTGGAAGGTCTGGAGAACTACGGGTGGTGGGAAAGAAATGAAGTTCGTGCTAGCACATTCCTGAAATAGATGTGGTTTGAAATTGTGTTCCTCTGCATGTTGCCATTTTTTCCTGAAGATTTAAATACTCTGAGTGTGGTTGGGAAGTGTCTAACAAAAGAATTGTTCTTGTCCCTCTGCTTCCCTCTTCATTAAAGTGATCATTCCTTGGTTGGTTCTTTCAAATGTCCCTTTGTATTTAGTTTTCATTTGAGGTTCATTACCTTTCCTCCTCTTCACTCTTAAGATTGTTTTCCAGACACTCTGTGGACTCACAAGATCTCTGCAAGGAGCCCACTCTCCTGTTGCTTTCCTCCTGAGACTGACTCAAACAAAGTGACTGCTGTGTGAGCATGTCCAAAATTATTTTGGGTCCAATGGATACAACTCTGCAGTGTAGCAACGCGATGAAACTCATACCTTCCAGTTCCATCTGCCCAGTCCAAGAGTCCAACACAATTTTTTTTCTGCTAAATCTGCTTCCTTCTAGGGTACATGTAGCCTGGCCTGATAGAAGTGTACATTGAAAGGGATTGTACCTGCTCTAACAGTGTGCAGTAGGCATCTGAAGTCAGCACTGCTGTGTGAAAACCCAGGCAGGTTTTGCCTTCTTAGTAAACACACCGCTGTGTATGTTGTAAAACCAGCTGTTTGTTACTTAAAGCTGATCTTCTGAGCTGGAGGGTAAAGTAGGTACCTGATTTAAAGTACAGCAAAAAGATACTAGCCTCACAAAGCTGCTGGGATGGGTGATGATGGAATGAGGAAAGTCAATCCCTAGTTTTCAACACCAAAACCTGACTAAGGAGGTAACAAAAACTCCAGCAATCCTCCTCTGGAATCCAGAGAAATGGGTTTGTTGAGATTGGGTTAAGTCACTTGATAAAAGTTCTTACACTTTGATCTGGTGGAAAAGACGTACAAAATTGCTTGGCTTAAAGAAACACGAGGTCTAAGTGTGACAACAGACTAACAGAGGAAGAATGTTCAGGAGGAATTCGGTTTTCAGCTGTAAGGTGTGGTAGCATATTTGTACTAACATAAACTGTGCTAATGAAAGCTGGTATATACATATAAGGCCACATTGCTGTTATTTGGCTAAAGAAGTTTTCCTATTGACAGGTAATTAATATATTTGTGAGGTACAAAATATTGCTCTTGATTGGATACTAATATTTAAGCAGGTAAATATATTCGGCTTATATGTAACACCCATTAAAAAAAAAATCTTCTTTTCTACATCATGATCTTTTATGTTTGTATCATTAATAAATTGATTAAGATTTTGATCAGAAAAAAACCCTATGAACAATGTACTACTTAGAGCAAATGAAAGTGCAGCTCTTACATATAATTCAAGCAACAGGAAGTGAAAATTGACATTCTTCATAAAAACATTAAGCTTATTTTATAAGATTTTTATTTTTATCACACTGTAATAAGGAATTACAAAATGTTTACAGATAATTATGGTGTCCTTGGAGCAATCCAGGCAAGCTCACAGCCTAATAAAGTGCTGCTGGTGACTTTGTGGCAGGACCTTTTTCTCTCTGACTGTTCTCCTCTGTCATAATATGGCAATTTTTTAAACTCCCTCCCCACGTCGTCAGTACCTAGTTCTGTCAGATCGTAGTTCAGATAAAATTGTCTAGTGTGTCATGGAGAGCAAGAAATTAGTGGAAATAGGCAGGCTGGAACTCCTAAGACATTTCATCGGCCTTTGCATTGCTCCTCACAAATGGCTGTGGCCTGGTGGTTAATTGTGGATGAATGATGTTTCTGCATTATGTGACAATTTCCACATGGCTTTGAAAATTTTGGTAAAATGGAGAACAATGATACTCATTCCTTAGATATTCTGAAATTGGATGAAAATTACCAAACAAAATTGATTTTTCTCATTTGATAGCAGATAATTTGCAGATCTAGAAGGTAGTATGAGCAATTCTCTGGTACTGATGTACCCTATTTTCTCAAATATATTCCTGTTCTGCTTAAAAATAAAGCTATTATGCTTAAAAGGAAAGAAAACATATGAGGAGACAGACTGATTTCTCTGAATCAGAATATCAGAATGATTAACAACATCTGGGGAAAGAGGAGATAAGTTTTAAAAAACTTCTTTTTTTTTTTTTCCCCCAGCAATAAAGTATAGCTTTAACATTTCAGATCTTGCAAGCTGAAACAACTCCACAGATCTTTTGCCAAAAATATGCTGTTATTTACTTTAATGTTCCTAGTAGTGGATATGGAGTACATTTGTATTAGAAGTTTTTAAGCCATGTTGTCAATGCTCTGTTTAATTCCAGAAATCATCAGCAGCTTTATTTATTATGAAATATAATTTCTCTAATTTATTTTTAAAATATTAAACTGTGTTTACTATAAAAATAGGTCTTTATCAGTGCTTTCTGCAGCAGATGCTAGACAAATCTATGACTACTGCAATCATTGTTAGCGGAAGATATGATTTATTTTAGCTAGAGTACTGACTCTTAATGAACTTATAATTTAACCAACAAGCAGTCAGTGTTCAATATTTAATGTTGTGTTGATGCAGTTTAATCTGCTCAGGGGCTGGTGTTTAGTTGTGATTGCAGTCACAGGATTTCTTAGCAGACTCATAGAAGCTGGAAAAGCTTGTGTAAACAGAAATTTTCTAGCTTTCAGTGCCATGCAGGTACTTGGTATCTGGAGTAGTTAGTGTCACAGAGGGATAAAAAATTGTGTTTTGAACCAGAGTTTTAATACTTAATGGGTGCCTCTTTGTTGTAGTTCCTTACTTGCTTTCCAAAATCAAATTAGATTAAAGTGGCTAAAATTCAATGGACAATTCAATGGATGATTTCTTTGTTCAGCAAAATCCTTCACAAGAAACTGGAAAGTATAATGATAATATATCTATGAAACTTTGTGAGAAATATGTAAGCTTTTGAAATATAAAAATAATAGCTTTTGGATTTTGAAAACTCAATGCACTAAGCTTTTTCTTAGTTAAACATTGCATTTTTGGTTGTAATAGTTTCTCGCTTTTCAGCTTTGAAACTTTCTGTGCCTCGTTTAACCTCTTATCTTAATAACATATTTTCTCCAGGATTAGAAATGCTCTTGAGATGTGGAACATGAATAGTCATAGCATGGAAAAACATGGATAGAAAGCAAATTAGGAAGAATATTCTTGCTTCATATAACTTGTACAAGAGGCAAACCACAATAAAAATATATAAAATATTGAATGTCAAGAGAAAGAAAGCAGTGACTTCTGTCCTGCCTCTCCCATGCAACAACAAGGAAACTTTCAATAAAGTTGGCAGATACTGTATTTAAAACTGCCCAAAGCAGGTACCTTTTCTTCAAAAACACATATTCACTGTGTCTTCCAGTATGAGAACTAAGTGAAATTAAATGAACTGAGTACAAGTCAGGTTCAGAAAAAGCAAAAGAGAACCAAGAGCAGTCATAACACTCTTGGTAGCAGGAAGTTAGAAATTGATTAAAATTTATAGTAGTTCTAGCAAAATGGGTTACAGCATGGCTGAAAAATTCTAGTTTCAGAGCAATTAGAAGACTAGAGTTCTGTGAACCATTATGGCTTTTTGTGATTAAATCAATTTTTTTTTACTTAATTGTTTTAATATGATTCGTCTCAAACAAACATCGTTGCATTTTCCAGCAACCTTTGTAGCTTAGATTGAGACATTTTCTGTTTCATGTTTATTGTTTTAGTCCTTAAAGATACAGTTTTTGTCATAAAATTTTGTTTTAAAATGAAATTGAATATCTGCACTCTCAAACTTTTTCAATTATTTTCATTTTTGTCTGACACAATAAATTAGAACCAGAGGTTCAAGCAGACTTGAAATAATTTTCAGCAATCACTTAGGAATGTTATATTACTAGAATGTCTCACTTGTCTGTAGTATTTATAAGCTATTCTGTATTTTAAACTTTCTATAAAAGCTAGTTATCTGTTTTTCTCAGTTCACTTTCAGTAAACTTGTTCCATTTCCATACTGCTAAGATGATGAGTTAATCTTATCAGAGGTTACTAAGAAAAGCATGCAGAAAGAAGCAGACCTGAGTTGAATTGGCTTACACAGTGAGGACATGAGATCTGAGATAGACTAGAGTGCTGGACAATCACCAACCTCATGACATTTAGCAAGAGCAACTGCTGTATTCCTCATCTGGGATGGGGTAGTGCTGGTTATACATATGAACTAGGGGATGAGAGGCTGGAGAGTAGCCTGGCAGAAAGAGATCTGGGGGTTTGGGTTGGTGGCAAGTTGAAAATGAGTCAACAATGTGCCCTGGCAGCCAAAAGGACCAACTGTGTCCTGGGGCACATCAAGCACAGCATTGCTAGCCAGGCGAGGGAGGTGATTGTCTCATTCTGCTCTGTGCTGGTGCAACCCCACCTCTAGTGCTGCATGCAGTTTTCTGTGCCTCAATATAAGAAGGACATCAAACTGTTAGTGTGTGTCTAGAGGAAGGTGACAAGATGGTGAAAGGCCTCAAGGGCAAGACTCATGAGGAGCCGCTGAGGTCACTTGGCTTGTTCAGCTTGGAGAAGACTGAGAAGTGACTCCATCCCAGTCTGCAGCTTCCTCAAGTGGGTCAGTGGAAGGGCAAGTGCTGATGTCTTTTCTCTGGTGACCAGCAATAGGACATGAGGAAATAGAATGAAGTTGCATCAGAGGAAGTTCAGACTGGACATTAGGAAAAGGTTCTTCACTGAGAGGGTGGTTGGTCTCTGCAACAGGCTCCCCAGGGAAGTGGTCATGGCACCAAGCCTGTCAGAATTCAAGGAGTGTCTGGATGATGCTTTTAGTCATATGGTTTAATTTTAGGTAGCCCTGTGAGGAGCAAGGAGTTGGAAACTATGTTTCTTATGGGTCCCTTCCAACTTGAGATATTCTGTGATTCTATGGTTCTATGGTTCTCTGACATCTAGAATTAACTTTGGGTGAGACCTCAGATAAATTTAATTTAGTGCAGTATTTTTGTAGGAAAGCTTTTTATAGAACATTTATGTGTCTACTGGGAAGATGTGGTGGGGATGTAGCATAAGTACTGGAAACACGTTTTGCCATGTTCTCTGATATTAGAATTCAGGTTGAAATGTAGGTTCTAGTCAATAACTAACAACTGATTCTTTCAGATGTTTAAACAAAATGTAAAATGAAGAAAAGATGTCACATATCCATCTGCAGTAGATTGCATCCAACTTCTCACTCATTTCTTCTTTTGAAAAAAACATCTTGTGAGTCTCAGAGTGGATTTTGTTTTTCATTAAATCAAAAACCAAATAAAAAGTACTAATAGAAGCATGCCCTCCACCCAAATCAATAATAATGAAATAACTTGCCTCTAACATTTCACTATAAATTTCTCTCTTTTTTTTTTTTTTTTTTAAATTTTTCTTCCCTCTTTCAGGTGAACATGGTTATGTCACTTTTAGGAATGTTCTGTCCAACTTTATTTGATGTAATCAGTTCTCTGGAAAACTACCACCCTCGAATAGCTCTAAGATGGCAGCTGGGACGAATCTTTGCCCTTTTTCTTGGCAATCTCTACACTTTCATTATTGCCCTAATGGATGAAATCAATCTTAAGGCAAGATATTTACTTCCCTTCATTATTTTTAACATGTAGCTGGGTAAGGATAAGAACTTCCAGCCAGTCACAGAAATGTCAGCTAAAGACTTTGTTTTCTTTCTATATTGTAATTACTCCCATGGTTTTTAAAATTTTCTGGTTTTTTCTTTACTTAGTTGGAAGAAGAAAAGATTGTCAAGTATAACATGACAATATGGGAAGCCAGTCTGTACAATGGTACTATCCCAGAAAATTCCACTGCTCCTCCAATACAGGTGGACCCTGCAGATGTCCCCAGAGGACCATGCTGGGAAACAATGGTAGGACAGGTAATGTGTCTGCTTTGAGCTCATATTTGAAAATAGATCATAATCTGTTAGAACATATTTTTGTTTCTGCTAATAAGTGGCATTAAAGTGGGAAAATGTCAGGAAAGGCAGATGTGTGACTTTTTCCTGACCTACAAAGTTGAGTAAAAAATATTTTAGCTTCCTTGAACCCTGTCTTTGTCCTGGTAGTTGAAAGTGTTGAAAGCATTTCTATTTTCCCCCTCCATTTCACTATTCTCTTCATTTACCTTCTCCTTCCTTATCCCATCTTTGTCTTGCAAAACCTGTTCAGAAATTGTGAAAAGTTGCATTCATCACAATGCTTAATAAATGTAGTAATTTTGATTAGAGTTTTGATCAGACAGTTATTAGTTCCTGACTACAACAGGCTTATAGAAAATACATTAAAAAGTATCTCCATAAGGAAATACATGTAAGATAACTCTTACAGCAGTGTTCTGTTGAGAAGGTGTCTCTATCTTTAGACAAATAACATAATGCAAAAGAGCAATAATGGTTTAATGTAAATCTGCTCAGCCCTTTTATTTGACTCAGTTGAACATCTATTCTTATTGATGTAGTAATATAAAATATAATATCCAAAGTGTTTTCTAACATCCCCTTTTCTTCTATTTGATCATACCCCATTGTTGGTTTTTTGTGCATGAGAATGAATTCAACACTGAATCACAATTTTTGCTGTTGCTCCGACACTCTGACAATCTCATCATCACCATCATCTCTGTTCCTGACTGAATAAATGACCAGCAGGGAGCAGACAGGCAGGAGAAAAAGTCACTCTGTTCTTTTTGCTGAATAATACGCTAAATGCTGAATAATAAGCTAAGAACTACCAAGAGCTCATCACTTCACTAATTTTGTCCTTAATTTCAGATAAGTGGGAGCAATAGACTTTTGGGCCACTGTGGTAAAGCCTGTTAGAGTAGAATTTAGTGAGACTTACTAAAATTAAAGAAGAAAAGTGAAGATTTCCGTTAGGATTTTCTTCTGTCTTCTCCATACTAACTGGGAGTTGGTGCTCCTTGAGAAAGAAAACCATCTACCTTTTTTTTCTAATTTATTTTCCCAATATTCCCAAAGTCAAAGGAGGGATCAAAAGCAGTTTAAGATATCAGCTCAGATATCTGTTATAGCAGCAACCATGTCTGGAAACCTTTCCCAGTCTAATCATAGCCTGGAAGTCTCATCTGATAATATGAGCACAAATTAGAGGCAAAGGATACCTCTAGCAAACTACAGGCAGTTTTTCTCCTGGCATTTTTCAGAACTGGTGGATGTAGGGGAGGAGTACAGTCCTTTCCATGTTGAAGTAGGGTAAGCAAAACTAGCAATCTAGTCCAGTATTTAACCATTACTGTGATTACTAATTGCTTAAGTATATTCTTAAAAGCAAATATTGCTTTAACAGGAATTCGTACGGCTGACGGTCTCTGACACAATGACAACATACATCACAATTCTAATTGGTGATTTCTTGAGGGCTGTGTTTGTAAGGTTTTTCAATTACTGCTGGTGCTGGGATTTGGAGTATGGATTTGTAAGTATCTGATTTGCTATTTTAAATGTCTTTGTTAGATTCCCATTTCACATTTTTTCAGTAAACTACATTTTCCTTTCAATCCTACAGAGTTAACAGCTGGCTAGACATACCACATTCAAAATCCCTGAGGAACATTGTGTTAGTTTTTCTCAGAATTTTCTTATGCCTTAGTGTTTGATTTATTCTTTAGACTTTGGTAACTTTAGTGTTTTGGGTTTTTTAAAATTTGATTGTGTAAGAAAACTGGGTACAAATTTTTAACATGTTTCAGATTTGAAGACTCATTTACTGTCGCACAGAATACAATCTCATTGATTTCTATGGAATTTTGGATAGGGTCATCCAGCATACTGAGGCATCCATTGTTTGTGGAGAAAAATATGAAAGAACCTGTTCTAGAAATGTTATTATATATATTTTTTGCTAGAATTCGTTTAACTGAAATAAAGTTGGTAATGCCCACAAGACAAGACAGTGTAGAGCTCTTCACCTGGGAGCTGAGACTATCGCTCTTTCACACAGATCTGGGCTAGATTAAATTAGTCAGCCAGAATACCTACACTGTAAGGTCTGATGTTGTTTTTTCACCTGTTAAGCAGTTGTCAGGGTACTGGCAAAGCTCGTGAAGCTCTTGAAACCTCTTTTGTACTTACTGAGAGGTATAGGTAACATTGTAGTTTTTCTGCCATCCTTTTGTCCTCTTTTCCTCAAAATTTTACCTTCGTATGTGTACAAATTTATCATTTTACTAAAACCAGCCTCCTCTGAAATTATAGTTTTCCAGAGGAGGAGAAAGTTTTGTTGTTTTCTACAGAAAAAACAGTTTTCTGGTGTATTAATGTCGTTGCTATTGGCTGGCTCCTATCAAATTTTGACCTTTATGGCAAGGTTCAGGTTTCTCCATGTTAATTCTACAGTATGTCTCAAACTGGACTGGTGTAACGCTGGAGACAAAGACTGCCAGCTTGCCAGGTTGTGGACAAACAAGTTATAACCTTTGTATTATTGATATCAAATACAGGAATTCGAATACAGCGTGTGTGGAGAGCAAAAATAGCTTGTGGAACCGTGTATTTCCATATATTAATGCTTAAATTATATCTGGAGCTTCCTGATATTTTCAAATATTCAACAGCCATCGCAATAGCTAAGGCTGGATATGGGGAACACAAGAATCATTGTAGCCTGAGCTACATCTGTGAGGAAATAGCTCAGATATTGTATTTTCCAAAGACATCGAAATCTTAGTCTGGACCTTTTTCCTGTCAGGGTATCCATAATCAGTGAAAGAGCCTGAATGAATGAAGCCTGAAGGCCACTCTGAAGATCGTAGGACAGACTTTACCTAGGGTGATTTGGCTGCCATTTAGGCTTCCTGAAGCTTCTTCTCTCTTGTTATTTTCTCCGAATCAGCTGCTTTTTATGCAAGAAATTTTTGTTGTATGACTTGCTCAATCATAGGTACCCTACAGGTGCCCAGTGCTATTTGAGGTGACCCTGGGTATCCAGAACAGCTGTATGAATCTACCAGATATATAGATATATATAATTTTGTTTGGTTGGTTGTTTTTTTGTGAGGTGCCTGCAGTTTATTGGGAGCCACACAGTGAATTGCAGGACAACTTGGCTTAAACGGAGAGTTCCAGTTCTCAAGTGAAGACCCACACATTCATTAATTACTTCGGACTTAATATTTGCTCTTTTTTTTCTGTTACCATTAGGAACGTTAGTGGAATATAATACAGTAATTCAATCAATAGAAAAGACCCACAAATAAAGAGCTTTAATTAAGGATCTGGCCTAAAGAGTGGCACAGATACCATCCTTCTTTTTAGTCATTCGTCCATGGAAACAGTAAAAAACATAGAGAAAGGCAATAAGCAGTGGGAGTGAACCTCACAGCCCTCACACAACTTCAACACTGTTAATGGAAGCTGTGGCATTTTTATCCAACAATGAGGGGACACCTTATTTCCAACAATACATTATTGTTCTCAAAGGGTCAACAGCAGAGCTGCTGGTAGGACATACTGAAAACAATTTATTATTCTCATTTTTATTTGGGAGTATATAAGAATGGCTTTCATGGTCTGGTCCATTATGGTCCTCAGGTCCAGGCAGCTACCTGAGGCAGCAGCCAGAAGCGGAAGTACAAACTTAAATTCTTAAATTCTCCCCTAGGAAGCAGATATATCTGTGACTCTGTGGTTGTTGGCTATGATGTACCTATCATCCATTAATTTTTAGTCTTTTTTTATACCCTAAATATTTTTAACAACCAAAATATCATTTGGCAAAGAATTCCAGAAATTAACTTGTGTGTTGTGTGGTAAACCACTTCATTTTGTTTGTTTAAATTTTTTTAAAAATTATTTTATTTGTTAATGTTAGCTCCTACATTATGAAGAACAGTCACACTTTCTTTAGTTCTGTATGATTGTATTTATCTCTCCATGTCACTTATGACATTCGGTTCCTCTATACAGCTCTCCTTAGTCAACTGCTTTTGAAGTTTATTGCTAGTAACCTATTTAGTATTTCCTCGTGTGGAAATGGATTCATAAATACAGGCAACATAAATATAGCAGTTTACTGTAAACATTTACATATAAAATTGTACATTTACACAAACTTACATGGAAAGAGTGTAGTGGCTCCAACTATTCCAACAGCATAACATAGTGCTATTCGAAATTGTGACTTGAATTAATGTCTTGGTTTAGTCATAAAGGAATAGTTGGTTTTGTCTCTCAGGCCACTTCCTCCCTTTATCAGTCATCCATGTAATTAATACCGGGAAATTACACATGACCTTTTTGTCCACTCACTATGGTAAACTATGCACGTCATGAGCTATGGCATAGCAAAACTGTCTTTTATGAAAAAGCTGATTAAACAAAACTTTGTGACTAAGAAAAAAACTATGAACAATATGCTTAAATCAGCCATTTAGGTGTAAACCAAAAGTTTACAGCTACAATTTCTTACCAAAATTTTTGTTCTGGTGCATGTGCATAATATATGTGTGCATTTCAATCGTTGCTCAAATGCAGTGTATTCAAGATTTGCAGATAGAAGTCTTCATGAATGAGAGAGTAATAAATAGGGTAAGAGATGTGGAAATGATTAAAGATTTAGAAAAACAGAATGAAAGTGTCAGATGAATGGTTCAGAAATATAAGACTAAATAATTATTTGTTTACGGTGTTTATATGTCTATACTGGGAACAAAAATCTATTATACAGTACTTTCTTCAGAAGACAGTGATGATGAGACCCAATGGCTGAATATTGAAGTAAAAATTAGAACCAAACACACTTGAATTAGGAATAAGAGACCTATATTAAGCAGAAAAGACGAAGTTAGCATCTATCAATGTTTAAAAGTAATTCTTCATCAGTATAACTGTTAAAATATGAAAGATGATGTTCAAACAGGAATTAAATCACAGCAGCCTCATGGCTGGTACTGTATTGGAGGACGTATGAGTTGACCACCAGTAGCCACTCCAACGGAAAATTTATGAATTGCTATTTTAAAATTTAGCCAGTACACAAAACTATTTTTAATATTCCATTAGCACCTTTTTCTGAACAAAGCCCCAAATGATATTCAGTAAAATACTAGGAACTATATTAAAGTCCGCCTGCTTGCCTTGGGTCATATTAATTTGTTTTGTGATTCACTGATAAGATGCAACAAGAAGCCTTAAAACATGACGCCAGTATGCTGCTGTTATTGGAAGCAACAGTTTTAATCCACTGTAAGTCATCTTAAAACTGTTTGTACAAGCCTAATGAAAGCATCTGTCTTATTTCTTTCAGCCATCATATTCTGAGTTTGATATAAGTGGAAATGTGCTGGGACTGATCTTTAACCAAGGCATGATCTGGTAGGTGCAGCAAAGCATGTTGTATCCGCAGGATGGTAAGATTTAGCTGTATCTGTGGAAGATTTTTCTGAAATGCGGATCCTGTCTCATTGCTTTAGTTTGGTGGAAGAGCAGTGCAATATATTAGTATATCAAACTGTGGTACACTGCAACCAGCAGGGTCACTTCAAAACTAGTTCTGGGTAAGACTAGATGGACAACACGCATCACTAGGGACAAAATGCATCAGGATTTTGCAATGAGCTTCTAAGACCAACCAGTAAACAGCTGTGTAGATTAATCTTATATTTTTTTGACTGATGACTTGGTAGAGCAAACACCTGTCCTGTTATGATTGTCTTTGAACTTCAGCCTTTCAAAATACCTTAGCACTCTTTTCCTATGTGTCCTGTGAAAAACGACCTTTTCTTTCAGAAATTCATGTACACTTATCTGTGATCGTGAATGTGTATAAAATGCTATTGCTACAGTATTAGTTCTTAGCTCTAGAGGAGAAGAGGTGTATGTTTCATCCTATTTTTGGTCTTCATGTGAGTGGTAAAGAATACTAACATGTAGGGTCCTCATGCAAGATGCTCAGTCTTCCTCGGGAATGATCCTCTCAAACACTGTTGACTTCTCACATTTAATTCTTCCTAAGGCATCATTTTTCACCTTTAATATGACTTTTATGATCGGACTTTTTGCTTGGTGAAAGCCCTCACTTCTGTAAAGCCTTAATGTTATCTGTTGTGTGCGTGTCAGAGAAATGACACAGAAATACGGCAAAGAAAGAGGCAACTATCTTGCAGCCCCTGCAACCAAAACCTGTTGGAGGGGTGCACTGAGGGCCACGACAGCAGCATGGTGAGCTTACTGAGAAGGCTGGTATATCGCTGGGGATGAGCACAGCACCACCTATGGCCTTGTGTTGATGTCATGCTGTAAGAGTTTGGCTAGAGGGACTCCAGCCCTGCTGCTGGCCTGTGAGGCACCTATATTGTGTTTTGCACATTAGAAAAGCAGCTTAGGTTTGCAACTGTCGTTTTGCTACCTACACGTGCAGTCTGTGTACATTTCTAACCTGCCATGGCCCAATACACACATCCTGGCTCAGAACCTGTGACTTGTGCTTTTGCGATGCTATTTAGGTACAGCATCCTTCTGCTTACTGCTTATTGCAGGGTTGGGGTCCACATTTAGAGGCTAACTGATACTTGCGGAAAGAAGTAATTCACCAGACCTATAGTGTTTTTCGAAATAATGTTTCGCAATTTAAACTGAACCGAATATATCAGAAGAGTAAAAACCAGTTTGACTGAATTATAATAAACACATGCTGCCAAAGCTATGTCTATCAGTCATATTTACATAAGATAAATTGGTTTCTGTTTTATCCAAGTTTTACAAATTCTATTGCACACATTTATGCTCATCTGAAACCAAACAAATAAGAGTTTCAGGTGCAGCTGGTGATGTGGCACTGTCACAGAGGTAGAAAGTATACAAGAGGCATGCATGTGTGCATTTATTTTTGTGTACAAGAGAGATACTATGCAGTTAGGAAAACTCCTCTCTTCTCTTTGTGTTTTCACAAAGTAAGTGGAGTATAAATCATTTGCAAGTCTTCTCAACATTAGTAAGCTCTGGCAAGAATTTGTCTACCCTATAATAAATGTTACACTGAAACATTATGATGCGAGCCATAAGTCACCCAGATTCAGAACTAGTTGAAGCTGAGCAGGATTTTGCAACTGATTTCCATGAGGTTAAGGAACAGGGCCATGAGATGCTCTCTCAGCTATAGACTAACAAACCCTTTATCTTTTCATTGAAGATCTATGAAAAAAAGGAAGGAGAGATTTTAATATAATAGAGTCTATCATAATATTTTTGTACTTGTAAGGTCTTTCCAAGCATGCAGATCTGTCTCCTATTTTTAGATAGAAAAACCGAGGTAATCAGAGGCAAAGCAGTTCAGCCCTGGTCACCTGAACAATGAGTAAGGAAAAAGTAGATTCCTGATCCCTTATATTCTGTATTATTTGTCCAGACAAATTAAAGTGATTGCTCTTCAGTCAACATGGCACAAGAAACAAGGTGTGATAAAAATAAAACGATCCCAACTGCTTCAGTGTCATAATCACGTAACCATAAATAATAAGGAAAAAACAATATTTAGCAGAATCAATAAACAGTTTGTTGGAATTAAGTGCTAAATAACCATGTAAACAAAAGTAAAATAAGCGAAATAAGCAAAAATATCCTTCCTAAAATGGTACTAGTATTTTAAGAAATATAAGAAAGAATGAACTTTCTTTCTGTTAATACCTAGCTCTAGGGCAATTTTTTTTTATACAAGACAAATGAGATGCTACCTGAACTAAAGGGACAAAGTAAGAGTGGATAACATTTCATCAGGTGATCATTTAATTTGCAGAGAAAGAGGGCTTTATAACTTTGGAACAAAAAGTTCATATGGAGAACTCCCTCCATATGTCTCCAGTGCTTAAAGCAGACTGAAGAGACAAGACCAGTAAAAAAAAGTATAAAGATAGTTTTATAAACTTTATTTCTGAGTGCACACTGTGTATGGCTGCAAAACACATTGACATAGGGAATGGGTGGCACACCTAGGAAGACAGAAGTCCTAAGACAAAGTGACTGTTTTAATCTTTGGTTCTTTTCTAGGATGGGGTCTTTTTATGCTCCATGTCTCCCAGCAATCAATGTGTTCCGCCTCCACACTTCCATGTACCTGCAGTGCTGGGCAGTGATGTGCTGCAATGTCCCCCAAGAGAGGGTCTTCAAGGCTTCCAGATCCAATAACTTCTACATGGCCATGCTACTTTTCATTCTCTTTCTCTCCACACTGCCTGCTGTGTATACCATTGTCTCCATCCCACCATCTTTTGACTGCGGTCCTTTCAGGTTTTTTGCATTTTATATCCATCGTTTTTTATTGATATAATGAATAGTCTCAACATATCACAGTGAATGATCCCGTAATTGAAAAACAGCTGCTATAATAAGTATTAGCACTTGATAGGCTGTGTTTGTGTCACGTTTCTTATTGTTGATGATTCCTGAAGCTGAAATGTAAAAACTGTAATGGTTTCTGTGTTTAAGCCAGAAATTATTCTTAAGGAGTTTCTAAAGTCTTCAAGACCTCCGCATTCGTTAGCTCCTTCTGAAAACCTAGGCTTGCCTTGCCTGTGTAAACATGTGCCTTGTATTCAAGCTATCTTAGATGTTGCCACACTTTCTCCTTCTGCGTGCACCACCTGGAAAGTCCAGGACCATTTTCATCATCTTTACCTGCCAGGTAGCATGACGTACAACTGTAATGAGTATACAAAGTCAGTTAAAATATGAAATGAAAAAATTTTAAATACTTTAGTCTTTGGTATTGAGCAAAGTATTAGCAAAGCAAGAGTAGGGTAATAGTAAAAGAGGCATCTTGATTCCAGTGAAAGGTTTGAATAATATTGTTGTGAGAAAAATGATATTTGCATAATATGCAGTGTCATTTGTATAGGAACAGAAGACTTGCCGTGTTAAATTTGACCAAAGGCAAAATACCTGGGAGATTGCAATAGTCACAGTAACCTAATTGAGAGAATTGTATGACATGCCAAAAATTCTGATGAGAAAGAGAATTGCCTGAATTTATAGAAGCAATGATAACAAAGCAAGTGATGCAAAGTAAGATTTTGTATTCGAGTCATAGCTAAGAAAGAACAGAGGGAGACGTCTGGATTCAGATCTGAGTAGCATTAGATTGTTCTAGCAATAACAAAAATCCCCTAAAACACAGCAACTGACTTCTACAGCATTGGTATACAGCAAAGAGAGAGGACAATTAGGCTGAACAGTGCCGAACACAACACATTGCAAGCAGATTTTTTACTTATCAACCATACAAAGATGGGATTTGAATTTTTCACCAGGACTTCACAGAGCAAAATTGCACTACAGTCTTTGGTTGGTGGTATGGAGTTGACAAGTTAGGATGCTGATTTTTTGAGGCACAATCTTGTTGGTAGCTGAAGGCAAAATCTATTATCATACAATAAAAATATTAGTGTCTTTTTCCCCCTCTTAAAAATACATAAATACTATTTTAAATACTATTACTTTCAGAGTGTCAATTTTAAAATACTATTAACCTGTAGTCTATTATCCTTTTCCTGGCTTTGATGTAATGTGATTAACCTATGTATTCACACTACTGAATTGTCATTGCCATAATATTTCTATGTGATATATTTCCAACTTCTCTGTTTAATAGTGGGAAGACTAGAATGTTTGAAGTCATATCAGAAACTCTGGAGCATGACTTCCCTTCCTGGTTTGGGAAGGTATTTGGTTATGCCTCTAACCCTGGACTCATCCTACCTTTTATATTGCTGATGGTGTATGTATAGCATATTAACTCAAGCTTGCTTAATCTAAAGTCTGCTAAGTTTCTTTCATTCTGAATCTTCATTGCCTGAATATCTAATTAAATGCAGTGCTGATTGTCCTGTGGCGAGGGACTTAAAGAATTCATGAGGCTTTTATTTGATCATAATTAATGTGCCTTTGCACAAAGGATGATATGTCTTTTTTTTTTTTTCAATGGCTTTCTTTTTGTTTTTGTTATTGCTTTTCAAAAATGTTGTTGCCACAATAATGCAAAGCTATTAAAATGCAGAAGCCTACAGGGGATCTGAAGTGTTATGACTTTGCTCAGCTTGTCTAGGAGGCAGAATGCACATCATAAATACAGAGCAAGTTCAAAAGAAACATGACCACCATGAAGCAGAGTTATTTCTCAGTAACTTTCAGTGAGTCTGATCGTCAAAGACTTGGCTTTTCCTTGATAAACAATGTGATTCATGCTGTTGAGACAAGAGTGCGAGACAGGGTGTAAGAGACTTTGTGAAACATGGCTAGTAGAGATTTTTTCTAAGTCAGTACCTTGTAAAGAATAGGACACCAGAATAGGCTTTCTCAGAAACTGTATTGAATCTTGTTTTATAAAGGCATTTTAAACTGCTGTATACATATATCAGCTTATTCAGTATACTGCTGAACTAAAAGTTAATTCTATATAGAGGTGAGCTGGGATTTAACCCTGCATTGTAGAACTGCCAATAAAATATAGAAAAGAATAAAGAATAAGATAGAAGTTGCAGAAGGATTTTACACGAGCAAAATGAAATTCTGAGATAAAATTTTGCCAAGGTTCATTTAACGTCATATTCTATTTTAACCCTTAGCTAGAAAAACAAAGGAGACTCTTCTCTGAAATAAGTGGTCAAGTCATACTGATATCTGGTTTTGAGTGCTATTCCTTTCCTGGAGTTGTCCAAGGCAAAGATACTGAAAATACATACAGAAAAGAAAGAAAAAAAATAAAGGAAAATACAAGGCAAAATAGAGAAAACAGCACATACAGATTATTTACTGATTAAACTTATCACAGCAATAATGAGTTAATTACATCAATAAAAGATGTATTATCAGAATTTGTCTAAATCAGGTTGGTGAAAAGTACTAATTTCATAGTGTTATCACAAAAGTTATAAAATACAGTGAAAAATAAAAATTGCATTATATAGTTGTGTTTTGTTTAGTAGAAGAATGAGGCTGTAACTTAAAACAAAAATGAAAACCTCTGCTTTTGGCTGTTTTCTTACCAGTACTTGAGTTTGCCTATTAGTTCAAAAACTTTTAAAAATATAATTTACTCATTTTTAATGTATGCCATGCAAGCTAATTAACTTTTACAAGTTATTCTTTAGAACACACTTCATAGTGAGGCGTAGCTTTATGGAACATATTCCTTAGCTACTATAAGATTGAATGTAGAATATTAAGATAGAGAATAAATTCTTTCAACTTCTTTCCCCCCTGAAATAACAGTCTTCTTCATACTGTAAAGAAGCACATAGTTTGTTGTCAAAATAGTACTACAGATTAGTCATTATAAATGAGGAAACGATACAGGTTTTATATTAGCACAACTGCAGTTCTTGCTATAGGAATGCTGTAAAGAACTTTATATTTAAATCATTACCTAACAACAAATATTATTTTCTTTAAATTTAGCCTGAGTATTTATTATCTCAACGCTACATCCAAATCTTACAAGGAAGCTAACTTGGAACTTAAAAAGAAGCTGCAAAGTGTAAGGAATAGAAAATAATTGATTTTCAGTTTTACTGAATATTAGAGAAGCAATTCAGGTCACTGAAAATACCCCATTTCTCTCCCCATCATTAGCAAGCAGAAGAAAATAAAAGAAGAAATAAACAAAAGGCACAAAAATCAAATGAACAAGAGGAAAATCCATTTGAGACAGAACCACCACAGCCAAAACAAAAGGGAGGCAAACAAGATGAGTCCACTCAAAATCAAGGTAAGGGCTATTTTGAACTCATCAGGATGAGGAATCCTTGTACGCCAGACCATAGTCTTCCTCACTGCCTTGACTGTTTCCTTTGCCCTAATCTCCTGAAAAATATGTACAATACTGAGTCACAAGTATTTAGCCTAATCTCCAGTTTATTTTTCTTTCATTTTAAATTTTTTTTTCTCCAAACACATTTCAGACAACAAGAAAGGGCAGAATGGCAGTGAAGGGATGAAGACAGGCCAGCCACAAGAAGCCAACTCCTCTCAGGCACTCCAGAATCCAGGCCCTGCCCTGAATGGCCACTATCCCCCACAGAGCAGAGGAGGAAACCTTCCTCCCCCATCCATAGCTGTGACAAGGCCACCAGAGCCCAGGGGGTATGGAGTGCCAGGCCATCCACCTGGAAACCCACGCTTCCCAGGGGCTCAGCCAGGAATGCCCAGAGGCCCTCCCAACTACAGATAAGGACCCTCAACCACATTGTGATATGATGAAGGATGCCAAGGGACAGAAGAATGGTCCTAAACCCAAATACATTCCTGCAAGTGCAGAACCCCATTGTGTTCATTTTAAATCTTCATATGCATAGAAATTACCCATGTGCTTCTGTATTTGCAGGATGGAAGGCTTCAGAAGAAAATATTGCGTATGTCTTCTTGCATTTGACAGCATTGCAAAAACATGCTATCTGTGTCAACAGGTTATTAAACGTGGGGATATTTATTGAAAGATATTTATTAGAAGAAGAATGAAAAATGTTTTGTATTCAGTTGATTACTTTCTTAGAATCCTGCAAGTGTGTCCCTAACATCTTTTTCTTTTTCTTAGAAACACAGTTCACTGAAAATATAGCTTTGTACAAAGTGTATGAGAGTCAGTTAAACACTCTTAGTCTGGTAGGTCTTGTGGAAACACAGGATAGATGTAAGCTGATATGCGAGCTGATGTTACTTATTCCAACAAGAAAGCTTTAATTTTGTGTTCTGATTTTATTTTCTTGTCCATGATTTGGACCTAGATAATTATTTTAAGAATTATGAGATTAATAACAGCAAAATTAGTCAACTGGCTGTCTTCTGAAAAATAAGTGTAAATCTGTTGGAGGCCTTCTATATAATACAGGGCCATGTTGTACAATAGGAAATCTTTAACCATATTTCAGTATAAAACCAGTTTGTGACATCACTAAACATCCTCTGTGTAATTGAACTGCAGAACTTATAAAAAAGGCTTTACAAAAAATCCCAGTATAGAGTTTATATCCCTGTCACACACAGTGATCGAGATGCAATTTCCAGCTCAAGCAGTCTTTAAATCAATCTCCAGAACCTGGGAAGATAAATCAAGGGATAGTTCACTTTATACTTTACTTGACTCTTGTACTGCTTCAATAAGCATCTGCTATCATCTGGAGCTAAGATATTATGTCAGTCAGACCTTTAGTGAACACTAGAATGGCTGTACTGCATGTAAACAATAAGTGCTGGCAACCAAATAAAGAAATAGGTGAATTGCTATAACTACAAGGGAGGGTCTTTTCTGGTGAGCAGACTGGAAATGTGTTGTTACTAAGAGGACAAATGAGATAAGATTGGAGCCCAAGAGATGTCTGCATCTGGGGTGCAGCGAGTCTTTTATTTTAAATTAGAGCAAGTACAGCTAAGTGCAGTGTAAAGTTGTTTCATCTTTCTCAGATAAGATTTCTAATGTGCAGACTTCTGACGTGTGGAAAAAGTACAGTAATTCCAACAGTCTTTTAATTTTAAATCTTCTTTTAACATGATTAATTTTTAAACTGAATATGTTTTTAGCCCAGAAACTTAGAAGATTGTCTAGAGTCTTATTGAAGTTAAGCATGAGACCCAGTGCTCTAGGGCTTCCATGCTTTTAAGACAAACTTTTTCCTACAGCCTGGGATTGATCTGTCGTGAGACACTGACTTGCACAGAGGTTTTATCTCACTGTTTTTTAACATTTGATAATAAGAAAACACTGGTTATTCCTTAGAAAAATGGAAGATAGTATATAGAACAAGTGAAGAAAGTGATTTTAAAGATGCTTTGTGGCTTGGTGATCCCTCTGACTTTTTTCAAGGGCTGTTGGAATAAAGTAGAGTTGTAAACTGGTTTTGATGCAGTGCGGTTCCCTGAAATGCAGAGGGAGGTTTATGCTATGTACACAGATCTTAATAAGGATTCTTAGTTCTGTTAGGAGTTAAAATTTTCTCTAGGTACTAAAGGCTTTCTCATTATTAACAGGCTTACTATTTCATTCTGTGGGATTGCTTTACATTATGGATGGGAGAAGGACACAGCAAGGAATCCACCAACTGAAGTTATTCTGAGGAACTTTATGTTAGATCTGTATGCTGTATTGATTTTCAACAATAAATGTGTTCTCAGAATGCACCTATATATGTACTGATGAGCATGCAATAGCCAACATGAATAACAATAATAACAGTAGATGTTGCTCATGCCTGTGATCAGCATCAGACTGCTGTGACTGAAAAGGAAACATTTACTCTTATTCTTTGGTACTTCTAAGGAAAGGTCTTTAATGACTGTGTTTCACGAAGCTGTGCTTTCAGTGCTTCTTTGTTTAGTTCCATTTAATTGCCTGTTGTCTTATTCATAACATAACATTGACTTAGCAGGTAAGATGTGACACTATACCTTCCAACATTCTATACTAAGTCCAACTTTAAGAAAACATGCTGTATACTTGGTAATTTTGAAATTGTTACATGATCAGATTTCAAGTCGTATTTCCTTTCAGTGTAACCTCCTATATTTTGAATATTTTAATTCAAATGTTTTGCCTCTGCTTTTTTTTTTTTCTCTTTTTTTTGAAAAAATCACCTCAAGCAACCTTCATCCACTGACCCACACAACTAGTCCTCTGAGCCTTGTACTCAGCTGAACAGGTAGCAAATACTCTTGATAACAGGAATAATACTTACTGTGATTCAAATCACGGCAAATGAACTTGCTTACAGCAACAGAATAGATTCTGTTTTCACTAGTGACACATATACCATTTCCTTTCTTCTAAGATGTTAGACTTGCAAATTGTGCTAGGGATACCTCAGAGCTCTATTATCCAATTACTATCAGTGAAATCGGTGCTCAGTACATTTTAGCATGTCCCACATCTTCCTCTGTGCAATTAACATGCCATCTTCATAGCATTTGGCTGAGCATTTAATATAATTTTCCGTGTAATAAAAGTGCACTTCACTATATTACTGTACTGGTACAGAGGGACCTTCAAAATATTTTGAAGTCCCTGCCAAAGATTTAATTTCTCACTGATCTGTGAAAATTATAATTACTGTAAAATTATGGTTATTGAACACATTTTCCTTCTCCCATTAATCTTTTTTATGCTGTTGAATTAAATATTTTTACTCAGTGACAAAGTCCTACCCTGGGACTATGCAATACTCTCAGATGAACAGGAAGCAAAAGGATGAAAATAAAGTCTAGAATGTACTGAATTCACAGCAAGAGAGAGACAGGATTTTTTATAACATCTCCTTTTCAGCACTACATTTGTGGTATCCAGGACCTGAAAATAACAAGTTTAATACATGCCTGGAGATCTGCAGAAATTTAGACCTGCTGTAAAGCTGATAGAAATTTAAATCCAGGAATCATTTTATTACTCTACATTGTTTACAAAAAACTCACAAAACGCTCACTGGAAAATTAGATGCAGTTTTTAATCTGTGCTGAATCCTTTGCTTCACTTCCTAGTCCTCTGCGAAAAATCACACTGTTTTAATGGCTAGAGATAAACTTCAAAAGCAGGTAACATCTGCTCTGTTTGTTGAAAAATGAATCTCTATGAGTTCACTGTGAGCTTTATGCTGTCCATGCCACATAACCAACTTTTTTTAATACCTTGAAATCATTGAAGGGTCAAAATAAAATACAGTTACATGGCGACACAAAAAATATTCCCCTACCCCCTGTTGAAAAGGGGATATAATCTAAGGAGCACCCATGGTTACAAAAATGCTATGAAAAACAGTATTTCCCTAAACTAAAGAATGACCTGGGGATTGTGACAAGAAGTTCTGTATGGATGTGGCAAACTCTACTTCACCTGCTTCTTTACAGTCCACAAAGACTATACCATAAAAATGTCTGTGTGTGATTGTGCTGAAGATAATGCATCAGCTACCACTGGGAGAGAATTTTTCACTTTCTATTACTCTGCCTGATGGGTGGAAGTAAAGGTGTTTCCAGGTCATTGTGTCAGAGGAAATGGTGAGGCAGGAGGATGTGTGTCTCAGCCATGGGTGTGATTTCAGCAGCAGGCTACTTCCAGAGAGGTGTAGCGCAGAGGGCTTTGCAAGCCATGGCAGGAGACTTGGCAAGCTTCCTCTGACAGCTCAGTGATGCTGCCATGCAGCGCTGGGGTGGGAGACACAGCTCCTTGGGCCAAAACTGTGTGGATGAGCTCTGTCTCACAGAGCTGATTCGTGCAGAGATGCTAAGTCTGTGCACAAGGGAAAGGAGACCAGGTCAGAGTCATCAGGATGACATGGTAATGGTTTGTGAGATTCAAATGGCAGCACGGTTGCTCATCAGATACTCTTGGAAATATTACCTTGGGTGAAACCAGACTGTGAAACTGCAGGGCTTCAGATGCTCAGTAACTGCTTTGGAGGGGACCGGGGGCTTTGAATGATGCCACATCTTGATCCCAGCCAGATATTCTCCCTTGGTCACAGCAAAGGAAAAAAGGAATAAGTCCTGCCACCCTCTTTTTTGTCCCCTTTTAGTTTAGGCTCTTTCACTTGGTACTACGAGTATTGTACTCGGAGCTGGTGAGGCCTTGCCTTGAACCCTGTGTTCAGTTTTGGGCCCCTCACTACAAGAAAGACATTGAGGTACTAGAGAGAGTGCAGAAGAGGGCGATGAAGCTGCTGAGGGTCCTGGAGCACAAGTCTGACAAGGAGCAGTTGAGGGAACTGTAGCTGTTTAGCCTGCAGAAAAGGAGGCTGAGGGGACACATTATCGCAGTCTACAACTGCCTGAAAGGAGGTTGTAGCGTGGAGGGTGTTGGTCTCTTCTCCCAAGTAGCAAGTGATAGAACAAGAGGAAATGGCCTCATGTTGTGCCAGGGGTGGTTTAGGTTGGATATTAGGAAAAATTTCTTCACGGAAAGGGTTGTCAGGCACTGGAACAGGCTGCCCAGGGAAGTGGTGGAGTCACCACCCCTGGAGGGGTTTAAAAGGTGTTTAGACAAGGTTCTTAGGGACATGGGTTAGTGCTAGAGTTAGGTTACGGTTGGACTCTGTGATCCTGAGGGTCTCTTTCAACCAAAATGATTAATTCTATGATACTATGAGGACTGCCTCTCCATGGCCGTACTCTATCACATGTAGCCATCAAGTCCTACATACAGTGTCTATGTACATAATGTACCTGACAGTTGGCCATGCCCCTAAATAGCAAGGTTAACCAGCAAATTCACATCTGTCTTTGTTAAACAAAAGTCACAATACCTAGATATTTTTATGGCATTAAGTCTTTTTCTTATTGCCTAAACGTTGTGGAAGGAGACTGTCATAAATTACAGATCCTACTGATCGCCTGCAAATAGAAATTTTGCTAAGGTTAGGACTCAAAAGTACTAATAGTATCATATTTGGGTATATACATTCTCAGTGGAGTATTTGCTTGTATTTACAATACAAGAAGATTTAGGTTAGTGTAAAGAGCTGGAAGATGTTTTACATCAATAATAATTCAAGGTAGAAATAAATATCAGCTCCTTACCTGTCTAGGGAACATTTGAGTATATTGACCTGCACTTCAAGGCTCTGATTCTTTTATTCTGCTTAACATGAAGATCTAAAGAAAGGAGTTTGTATTCCATACGAGAATTTTTTCATTTCCTTTGAAATGTATCATCTCAACTGCAGTGCATAGTCATAGAAAGCTGTGAACCACATCTGCTGAAGTGTTAGCAAAATAATAATAATAAAAAAGAATATTGCACACTTTATCTGAGGCTTTTTTTTTCATCTTGACTTCATGTTGGATGAGGTTTTATGTATTTGTACATACTACTCTGCACAATTAATGTCACAGTGATATCTATTTTGGAAAAAGATGGTTATTTAATTTTGAAATTGCACAGGAATCATGGTTTAACTCAGCAGGCAGCTAAATACCACACAGCCATTCACTCATCTGCAGCCACAGTGGGATGGGAGAGAGAATGGGGAAAAAAGGTAAACCTCATGTTTTATGATAGAGACAGTTTAAGAGAACAGGAAGGGATACTACTACTGCTGGTACTATTACTGCTACTAGAACAAATAAACCAAGTGATGAACAATGTAATTTCTCACCACTGGTCAACAGATACAGAATCAGTTCCCAAGCAGTGGTACCCCTGGCCGGATGCCCCCAAAGTATGTACTAAGCTTGATGCCATGAAATATCCATTTGGCCAGTTTGGGTCATCTGTCCTGGCTGTGCCTCCTCCCAGTGATTTTTACACCTGGCAAGGTGTGAGAAGCTGAAAAGTCCTTGGCTGCTTCCAGACAGAGTAGCAACTAAACCATCAGTGTATTACCAACATTATTCTCATTCTAAATCAAAACAACAGCATTGCAGGAGCAAAATAATGGACTCAACAACAGACCAATATGATAAAAGCTGAAGACCCTTTATTACATCAGCCGAGAGTTTTTATACCCATCTATTTCTGTACACATGGCACGCTGTTAATTGATTGGATAAACAGTCTGTCCATCAGCTGTTCACACACATAGCTACATTACTAATTGGCTCTTGCTGATACATCACACGTCCCCATATATAGTAACTGTTTACATGCTTGCAGTTAGCTCCTTCTTGCTGGTTCCTGCTATTATGCTTTCTCAAGCAACTTTGCTGTTTACATCATGTCCTTAGACCAGGGCCTAATCAGCAAGGCTTGGTGGATAGTCCATGAGGCTGTTGTAAAATCCTTGTTTGGTCAAGTACATCGCTACACAGCACTATACCAACTGCTGGGGAGAAAATTAACTCTGTCCCAGATGAAACCAAGACAACAAGTAATGAGAATTTTCAAAACTTGTGGTTCATTTTCTGCTTAAATCCATTCTTATCATGTGTGCATTGCTATCATACACTAGTAAGGTTTACAGTAAATGGTCTTTATCACTTATCATTTGACTATTTTGCCAGTGTCTTCGCCAGGTCTCCGTAGCCATGGGGTGAGCCTTCAATATTTCTGACTTTTAATCCATTGTGAAGAACTTCCTAAAAAATAGAACCGGAACTTTTTTTCCCTCTGTCTCAGAATTAGATCAGAAAAAAGAAATGCCCAATATGTAATCTGCAGTCAATAATAATTTTAACCCATTATCTTGACATTCTGGACCAGGAAACAAAACAATTATATTAGAGATATTTTAATTGCATAATTCTTAGTGTAAATAGTTTCCAAACAATCTAAATTCTACTCATGAAAGCTATTAGCTTAAAAGTTTGAACATTTTGACTACATAACTATACCTGTGCTTATCCCAAGTGGTGGACTCCACAAACCAAAAGCTATTTTTATGCAATGAGTTAACCAAAAGAGAGTCAATAGATTAACAGACCACTAAAAACGTGAGTTTCCTTCTCTGATAAGGGGTGAGTCTTGTTTTTTCCACTAGATAAAGCCTTTTTTATGACCTGGTAAAATGAATAGAAGAAAGAGAAAAGGTGTTATGTAGTAATTGTAGGAAAAAATATCTCCTAAAGTACTTTCAGAGGTTCTGAAAGTAAGAAGGCCTAATCTTCAGCAAAACACCAATATCCACAAGTACGATGATATAAATCTAATACATATCCTATATAAAGTAACAATTTGATCCGTATAGTGTGGCAATATGAAGCACAATTTCATTGTAATCAACATGGGATTAATTTCCTGCCAGTTGAAGGTAAACGTGATAATTCAAAACCTTCATCTTCCTTCCTTCCTTCCTTCCTTCCTTCCTTCCTTCCTTCCTTCCTTCCTTCCTCCCTTCCTCCCTTCCTCCCTTCCTCCCTTCCTCCCTTCCTCCCTTCCTTCCTCCCTTCCTCCCTCCCTTCCTCCCTTCCTCCTTTCCTCCCTTCCTTCCTGTATTCTCAGTGTCATACTATTTTTTGTTAGGAGCATTCGCTTTACTGACTGCATCATGTCCTAAGCTATATGTAAGCTCTTCAGGGTAGCTTGGGCATTTTATCTGTTTGTGAGCCTCCCACAGCTCCAAATCTGCCTAGGCTCTTTGAGTGCTACTAGAAAAGTGAACATCTAGGTGGGTGGATACTTAACCATTAGATTCACACTTATATGTGATATCAGGTATGAGTTAATCTACTTCGAGAATGCATAATAAGAAATGTTTTTAAAGCTTACACTGAAGTAAAAAGTGCCTTCTTTTCTTTCCCTTCCAGCTGCCTGAAAAAAAAACCCCAACAAAATCGTGTGCCTTGGTCTTTTCTCCAGCAGAGGTCACAACAACATAAAATATTGCCGTGCAACCGCGTGCACAACTGCCTTAGAAAAGGATAAATCCTTACTATGTAATTCCGTAAAAGTTCATAGAACTGAGGCTGCTAGAAGAGTTTCAGGTCAACTGGAAGTTCGGGGGAATGCCAGAAGTTTGCTCATGTTATGTCTGGACTAATGCCAATAGTAAAAGTTTTGATGCTATGGCTATCTCAAAGGAAGAGAAACTAAGAATTTAATAGGCCATCTGACACAGTGCATGGGAAAATCCAGTGGAAAAAAAAGCACCAAACAACTTTCTCACATTTTTGAGTTTTTCAGATCTAATAACTGGTTACATAACTGCTTGGGAATCAGTCTGTTGGCTTCTGTTTTTAAAAGCAGCATTGCTGAATCATATAGTTTGACCCATAAGTATTTTGTGGTTCAAAACAGTCCATCTACTCTCTCATGTCAAACATGACAATAGGCAATGCTGGTTCAAAAAGCCAGCTTTAAACATTATTGATAAGTACACAGAAAAGGCGAAGTGCAAACTCATCAAAGTGAGTTTTCATTTCAGGAGCATCTATTTGGGAAAGAAAAATACACCCGCTGTCTTATGTATCTTGTTTAAAGTAGCTGAGTAAGTCTTTTATGTTTTGCTGGATAAATGCATAGATGTGTGGTAATATTCACATAGCAAAGCCTTATCCAAATTAATTTGGGAAATATTTTTGAAAAGCAAACGTGTTTGGACAAACTGTAAATTGTTATTCCCTCAATGCAGGTAGCAAACTGCTGTGCAAAGCCGTCCGGCAGTACTCCATATCATGGAGCATCTGTGGTGGCCCAAACACCACAATAATGAGATCACATGCAGATATATGATTAAAGAGAAAGCCACAGTCTTTATAAGCTGTGACAGAGTAGGGTAGAGGGAGAGATGGGCCTACCTGATACAAACAGCCCATATAGGTAAGTACAACACAGCTTCAAAACCTGAAAGGTGAGGCATCTATTTCAGGAAGTTACAGGTACCTATGCCTTCCTTTCCACATCACGGGTGAACAGGATCGGTTATACCTCAGACTACACCTTTTGGTTTCCTAACACAAAACAAGGATGAAGGTGCAGGAAGATCTGCATTACAATGCAATGTGAGGCAAAGGGGCAGCCAGATTCCTTGTACAACAGTGGTATATTCAATCCCCGCTTTGTATTTCAGTTAACAGCTACCACAAATAAATGTACAGCGGCAAGCAATACTCCCCTTAGACAACCTCTAGCATTGCACTAGAAAAGACAAATGTCATCCTAACTCCATCTACCGCTGTGTAATGTGGAGTAAGTTCCTTCTGTATCCTAAGAGTCACAGGCAAACTAAAATGAGCATCTTGCAGCAAGAAATAAGGAAAGTTAACACCAGGGAAGCACGAATAGAAAAGACCAGCACCATCAGGGTGGTTTTCTTCCCTGTATTCATTGCTAGCAATATTTTTCTACTTAAGTAGGATTATTTTTCTATGGTGTTTTATGATGTGCCGAAGATACATAGCAGAATTGGTCATGCTATATTTCAAGTGATGGTACCATCCATCTCTGCACATATGGCAAATTTTGGTTACATCCCAGCTGCAGCAGACTCTGCTGCTTGAACCTGCTCTTTTAGTTTGTTTTCTTTTTCTAAGATTAGTTTACAACTGAATGCATGGCCATCCAAAGTGGCTCAGTGGAGACCTCTCTGCTGGATGGTCAAGGAATTAGTGGATACTATTCCTGCGTCAGCTGTAGCTGGCTGAGAGATATTAAGTAAGGAGCTGAATCCACAAAGACAGTAATTTAACTTACACTTTCATTATGTATATTCAGAATTACAGAATAAAAGATTTTTTTTTTTTTTTTTTTTTTTTTTTTTTTTTTTTGCGGCCTTGCCTGAAGTTATCTGACCTTTCTGTGAAAATAAATTTACTCTGTTACCCAAATGTCTACATGGGCATGCAGAGACCTGCTTAAGACTTGATTGTTACAAATGCCAAAAGCCAGGATACCCACTATCTGACAGACTCTGATTCAGGTTTAAAACGTATCAGCTTTAAGTGTGTAAGGATTGCAGACCATGACTAATGTGTGACAGTCAGGCCAGTGCTCCCCTTTTTCTGTCCAGGGGTTCTCATGGTGGATTTTGTTGTGCAGAATTACAATTTCAAATCTCTGATACTAGATTTTCCCAGTGTCTTTTCTCTCTCCAGGAAATGCCAGTACAGCTCTATAGATGGAATTTGTCCTTTCCTGCTGTTCCACTTCCAACAAAGCATCCTTGTGGCAGAGATTGATCCAAAATGACTCCTGAAACTAGTGGCTATTCCCTGCAAATGCAGGAAGCTGGACCTGAGTCTGTGCTGTTCAGTTGCCCTGTCACTCTTGACTATTTTGCAATTGTTAGCTCGGTACTTAGCATACAAGATTTTGCAGATTTCATTTCAGTGTTTGTTGTATGCCCACCAGGATACTGAGAGCTCAAGGCACCTCCTGGAAATGTTCTTGGACAGCAGTGTGTCTTCTAGTTAGACTGCAGCCCTGAGCAGGGTAACTTTTATGCTATTTTGTCAGTGTCCTGGGAGTTTGCAGGTGCGTTCTAGGAGGGATTTCAATGAAGAGTAAATATATATATATATTTTTAATTTTTTTTTTTTTTAATGTTTTA